>CAJQZJ010033609.1:2948854-2966175 GCA_907164525.1 Lophiomys imhausi | reverse complement strand
TTTTGGTTTTTTCAAGACAGGGTTTCTCTGAATATCTCTGGCTGTCCTGGACTCGCTTTGTAGACCAGGCTGGCCTCGAACTCACAAGATCCGCCTGCCTCTGCCTCCCAAGTGCTGGGATTAAAGGCGTGCGCCACCACCGCCCGGCTCTTTTTTTTTTTTTAAGACAGGGTTTCTCTATATAACAACACTGGCTGTCCTGGACTGACTTTGTAGACCAGGCTAGCCTTGAACTCACAGAGATCCACCTGCTTCTGCCTCCTGAGTGCTAGGATTAAGGGGATGCACCACCACACTGGGCTTGTTTTGGTTTTTCAAAACAGGGTTTCTCTGTGTAACCCTGGCTGTCCTGGACTCACTTTGTAAACCAGGCTGGCCTCGAACTCACAGAGAACCACTTGCCTCTGCCTCCTGAGTTCTGGGACTAAAGGTGTGCGCAACCACACCCAGCATATATAAATTTCAAGTGGAAGCATTCTCCTCCCCTAGATATGAAATCACTGTGGCTATAAATAACAGGACTGGAGTGCTAAACCAAAGGCACAAGACATCAAGTCCCTGAGAGACCCTGAGGTAGGACTAGACTTTACTTTTATTATGGAGAAATGACTTGTTGGGTTGAGGTCTGGCTGTCATCTAATGAGTCTGCTTTCTCCCTGCTCCATCTCTTAGGGTCTAAGGATAGCCCTTGGGACTATGGTGATTCTCACAGAGGACCTTGAGATTTCTGCCTCCTGATTGACATCAAATGCCACTGGATTTGTTCTAGACTCTTGACCTACAGGATGGCCAAAGGGCTCCTGGTGACTTATGTCCTTTGGGCTTTTGGGGGTCCTATTGGACTCCACCATCTGTATCTGGGAAGGGGCAGCCATGCCCTGCTTTGGTTGCTTACCCTGGGAGGTGGAGGTTTGGGTTGGCTCTGGGAGTTCTGGAAGTTCCCAAGCTTTGTCGCTCAAGCCAACAGAGTCCCGGGTCAGAAACAGAGGCCAGGAGAGGGGAGACCACATCTAAGTTTCCTTCGCTTTGCTGCCCAGATGATAGTGGGCATCTGTTTTGGTCTCGTGGCTCTGATCAGCCTTTCATCCATGGCCGGTTTCTATATTGTGGGCCTCCCACTGGTGGTTGGCTTAGGGGTCTTGCTGGTGGCTGCTGTTGGTAACCAGACCTCAGACTTTAAGAACAGTATAGGGGCAGCCTTCCTCACATCCCCTGTATTCCATGGTCGCCCCATAGCCATCCTGCCCATCAGTTTGGCTGCCAGCATTACAGCCCAGAAGCATCGCCGATACAAAGCTTCAGCGGAGTCCGAGACACTTAGTGTGCGGCTCTACCGTGTGGGCTTGGCTTTCCTCGCCTTCACAGGCCCACTGGCATATAGTGTTCTGTGCAACACAGCTGCCACCGTTAACTACATGGCCGAAACCCTCAGTTCCTTCCTAAGTTGGTTCAGCTTTTTCCCGCTTCTTGGCCTCCTCACGGAGTCTGTCTTGCTTCTGCCTTGCCGGATCTGGTGGCTACTGGTTGGGGATCCTGGCTTCAACAGCAGCCAATTTCAGGAGTGGGAAAAGCTCTATGAATTTGTTCACAGTTTTCAAGATGAGAAGCGTCAGCTGGCTTATCAGGTAAGGCTTCCTTCCCTCGCTTTGGGTAAGTCTCCCCAGGGCCTGTCTGGACTCTGAGAGAAGTCCTGGTGGAGCTGGTAGCCTGCATGGGGAGACGCTGGAGGCACTGTTCTGAGGTCTGCTGCGTGAAGGAAGGAAGGTTCATGGCACTACTGATGACAAATACATACGAATAATACTTTTTTTTTTTTTTGGTTTTTCAAGACAGGGTTTCTCTGTGTATCTCTGGCTGTCCTGGACTCGCTTTGTAGACCAGGCTGGCCTCGAACTCACAGAGATCCGCCTGCCTCTGCCTCCCAAGTGCTGGGATTAAAGGCGTGCGCCACCACCGCCCGGCTGAATAATACTTTTTAAAATAAGTTTATTTATTTATTCATTTTATATCCCAGTCATAGCCCCTTCTTCCTTCCGTGAATAACACTTTTTTGAGAATTTTAAGTTTATAGAGGATTCTTTCCTATCCCTTCCCAATCTATACTCCTACCTCATAGGTTACTTCCCTTCTGACGTCCATCACTGTGGATTAGGGATTCTGTTTGTTCCACAGTTTAAGAGACTAAGTTAAGACCCCCTGTGTATGTTACATGAACTCTGTAACACTGAGCCACATCCCAAGTCCTATCATGATATATTAGATATATTAGGTTTAAAATTTGTTATTATAGCCAGGCGTGGTGGCACACGTCTTTAATCCCAGCACTCAGGAGGCAGAGGCAAGTGGATCTCTATGAGTTTGAGGCTAGCCTGGTCTACATAACAAGTTCCAGGACAACCCAGGCTACACAGAGAAACCTTGGCTCAAAAAACAAAAAAACAAAAAAACTCAATGAAACAAATTATTATTGCGTGTGGATCTGTGAGCCACACCATGAATGTAGAGGTCAGAGGACAATTGGTGAGCCTGGAGTCTCCCCTGTACAGCATGTACTCTGTGTGCACTCCAGGGAGCAAGTTATTAGGCTAGGTAGTAAGTGCCATTCCTACTGAGCCATCTTGCCAGCACCCCCCCCTTAATTTTTTGAGTCAAGGTCTCACTATGTATCCTAGTAGCCTCTAGCTGGACTAAACCAGGCTAATATGTAACTCAGGCTGACCTCTAGCACATGCCACTGTGACAGTTAGATGAGGTTTGTTTTGTTTAATATTTATCTATGTATCTATTTATTTATCTATCTATCTATCTATTTATTTATTATGTATACAGTGTTCTGTCTGCATGTATGCCTGCAGGCCAGAAGAGGGCACCAGATCTCAATATAGATGATTATGAGCCATCATGTGGTTGCTTGGAATTGAACTCAGGACCTCTGGAAGAGCAGCCAGCGCTCTTAACCTCTGAGCCATCTCTCCAGCCCCTTAGATGATTTTGTTTGTTTGTTTAGCTTTCTTTTCTTTCTTTTCCTCTTTTTTTCCCCTTTGCTCAAGTTTTGTCTATTCTTGAACATCAAATAAATGGAATCAGCTTGATGGGGTGGTGTTAAGCATTCTAAATGTTGATTGGTCCTGTTTGCTCTGAAAAAATATAATTTCTCACAATTAACATATCTCTATTTTTTTCTTTTGAGGCAGGATTTCTCTTTATATCCTTGTCTTGGATTTACTTTGTAGACCAGGCTGACCTTGGTGAAGGTCAGAGATCTGAAGGGGCTGATAGGTTAATATAAGTTAGATTTAGTGAATACCTAAGTTTTTGATACAGTCTCTTAATTCGGGGCATGAAGATCAACTGCTGTGAGCAATTAGTTTATCAGCTTATGGATGAAGTCAGGTGAAATGAGGGGAGTCTCTTTGGACTGAAAAACAAGGTTGAAGCCAGGTGAAAGAAGGAAAGACTTTATGACCTGGCATTGCTTTTAACTGCTAAGTGGGCAGAGCCCAAATTAAGCTGAAGCAGGTGGAACAAGGAGTGATCCTATTTAAGGACAAGTGGATGACGCCAGAGAGGCGCGTGCATGCTAAGGGCCCCCGATAGGAGAGAGCTCCGAGAGTCCTGCTGGAGAAAGTTCTGGTAGACCAATGGCCAGATCTCCCTAAGGCAGAAGGAAGCTGGTGAGCAGAGAAAGCCTCGGCAAGACAGCAAAAGGCCAAGGACTAAACCCTGTGGCTCAGCTTTTGCCTAGAGGGGTTTGACCTGTCCGAACAGTGGCCTGAATGGAACTGTGGCCAGCTTTAAAGACTGAGGCAGAACGGCAGAGTTGCTGATACGAAGGAAGTAAGGTGGCCTACAGACGCTGAGGTCTCCCAGAGAGAAGAAAGCCTCAAGCCTTATTTAAAGTGAGACTTCGATAGCCAATTTACCCTGACGAACCTGCGTCTGAGAGATCCAGAAAAAGGACTGCTAAGTGCGTTAAAGAGTCTACCCCTGAGACTGGTTTCCTGACGACTGAGGACCTGCCCCAGAGACTGTATCATTCTAAAAGGTTATGAAAATAGTTGTTATGATTATCAATAGGTTTAGTGGATAGGTTAAAGGGGTTGTAGGAATTTATAGGATTAATAGTTAAGAAATTGTTGGTGTTTGTTATAAGTGAATTTAGTAATAAATAAGTGTTAAATAATAACTTAAAAGTTCGGTTACACCTCACCCCTGCGTGGGAGCCAGCCTCCCAGAAGCTGCATAACTTCAAGGAGCCTTTTCCTGCACAAGCCAATGCCTCAGGGGTCCTGTGCAGCTGGTGCTTGGTGCCCCTTGGGATGGTGTGAGGACAGTGTGTGGCTGCAGACTGTGTTGAGAGTCTTTGAACAAAGGAATGTAAACCGGCCTGATCTTGTTAGAGTTGCAGCTGCTCTGCTGAGGATGTAACAGTTCTGTTCTGCAAGAAGGGCGGTGGAAGAACAGTAAGGTCGGGAACCACTGAAGTCCTGTGCATGGCCCCTGAGAATCATAGATGCAGCTCTCTTGAGAACCCTGAGCCTGCTCTAGGGCTGTGATTTTTGTTCTTTTGGTCTCCTCTTAATCTTCTCCCTTCCCTTAAAATGCTTTTCTTTCCTTCTTTCCTTCCTTCTTTCTTTCATCTATCTAGCTAATCTATTTTTAGGGGTTTTTTTGTTTTTGTTTTGTTTTTTTGTTTTGTTTTTTGTTTTTCGAGACAGGGTTTCTCTGTGTGTCCTTGGCTGTCCTGGACTCCCTTTGTAGAGCAGGCTGGCCTTGAACTCACAGAGATCCACCTGCCTCTGACTCCCACATGTTGGGTTTTAAGGCATACACCACCACGCCCAGCCTATGTTTCAATTTATATTAAATTTTATTTTATTTTGTGTGTGGGTGTTTTGCCTGCCTATTTGTCTGTGCATGCAGTGACCACGGAGGCCAGCAGAGGGCATGGAATCCCCAGGAACTGGAGTTGCAGACTGTGGCCTGTGGGCATCGGAAATGGAACCCAAGTCCTCTGGAAGAGCAGCTGGTGCCCCTTACATATGTATTACAACTGAAAAATATATAAACTGCCCTGTTCTTCCCTCTCACCCATGTAATGGGAATTAAACTCAATTCATCACAAATGTTAACACTCTACCATGAGGTAAAGTCTAAATTGTTCAGGCTGACTTAAGACATGATCCTTCTGCTTCATCCTCCTGAGAAGCTGTGTTTCCAAGCATGCTCCACCATGGCCTGGTGGCTTCTTACTCTGTGTCATCTCTAGCCCATTGGTCATCCTGTTCTGCTCACAAACACTATGGCTTCCTTGTGACTAGGAGCTTTTGTTCCAACTGCTGTCTAGTCTATTCCTTTTTGTTTATTTTTTGAGAAAGGGCTTCTCTGTGTAGCCCTGGCTGTCCTGGAAGTCACTCTGTAGACCTGGTTGGCCTCCCACTCTGGGATTTGCCTATGTCTACCTCCAGAGCACTGGGATTAAAGGTGGGCACCACTGCACTGAGCTTCCCTGGCCTATTCTTCTTTCTGATTGTCCCCATCTTCACTGCCATGACCTTCAAGTAAATTTTAGTTCAGATCTTACACATCACAAACAATACTGGCCACCTTGTTACATTGTTGCTTTTTTATTTTATATATATATATATATATATATATATATTTTTTTTTTTTTTGGTTTTTCGAGACAGGGTTTCTCTGAATATCTCTGGCTGTCCTGGACTCACTTTGTAGACCAGGCTGGCCTCAAACTCACAAAGATCCGCCTGCCTCTGCCTCCCAAGTGCTGGGATTAAAGGCGTGCGCCACCACCGCCCGGCTATTTTATATATTTTTATTCAGTGTGTGTTTACTATGGCAAATATCTTTACCCACTGAGGCATCTTGTACCACTTTCCTCACCAATCCCTAGCCCTCTATTCTACTTTTCTTTCTTTTTTTTTTTTTTTTGGTTTTTCGAGACAAGGTTTCTCTGTGTAGCCCTGGCTGTCCTGAACTCACTTTATAGACCAGGCTGGCCTCGAACTCACAAAGATCCGCCTGCCTCTGCCTCCCAAGTGCTGGGATTAAAGGCGTGCGCCACCACCTCCCAGCTACTTTTCTTTTTAAGACAGAGTAGTAAATCAAACTGTCTACAAGTGTCAGTTGACAATTCTTGTCTCCTGAGTGTTGAAATACTCCCATTACCACACCCAAATAAAGTTTTTTGTTTTTAATTTTGTGTATGGTGTATGTGTGTATGTGTGACATCCTTGTGTTCGTGAATAGGTCAGAGGCTAGTATGTGCTGACTTCATCTATAACTCTCCACCTTTTTTTTTTTTTTTTTCAAGACAGAATTTCTGTGTAGCATGGTGATACTGGAACTCGATCTGTAGACCAGGCTGGCCTCAAACTCAAGATCTGCCTTCTTCTGCTTCCCAAGTGCTGGGATTAAAGGCATATGCCACCACTACCTGTTTTTTTTTCCACCTCATTTTTTGAAACAAGTTTCCTCACTGAACTTGGAGCCCTCTGGTACTGCAAGACCAGCTGGCCTGTGAGTGCCAGGCTCTTTCTGTCTCTTACTCCTCAGGTTGAGGATTACAGTCAAGCATGGCTCGGGTCCTCAGACCTTCCCAGGGAGCCGGGTATCTCCTCAGCCCAGCTGGAGGGCATTTCTGAGAAATCTGCTTTGCAGAGTTGTTCAGACAAGTCTGTTTAGTGTGGGGCACAAGCAGTGCTAGAAAGAAGTCCTACTTCTCCCACTGTGAGACTCTCACCTAGTTTGGTTCCCTGATCTCTCATCTGTAAAATGGGGACAGCAGGCACGGGGATCCTGGACCAGATAGAATGGGGTAATGCAGAGTGTTGGGGTTGTGTGTGTGTACGTACGTACTAGGGTAAGGCTCTTAAGACCCGAATGTTCACTTCAAGAGAAGGTAGAACTGAAGGTTGAGACAGACCCTGCTCTCAAAAATAAAACCCGTGAAAAGGGCGCTGGGGCTGCCGGGATAGAAGGGAGGGAGGATGAGTGCAGGGCTTGCCAGAAGGTGGAAGTAAAGCGCTTAGGACCCGCTGGTTAGGACACAGGACGGTCTCCAGGAACTGCACCCCTGATGACGCTGCGAGGCTTTGGCGTCGCCTAACTCCAGCTCCACCCCTCCCACTGTGCCGTCAAGGGAACTGGGCGTTTCTATCCTGGTCCCCGGAAGCTGTAGCAGTCACCATCCTGCCCGCAGCCTCAGGTCTCCGGGTCACCTCGCAAGCTCACTCTTCCGGGCTCCAAGGCCTGGGTGGGGCGACCAGCTACCAGTCCCCGGAGGCTGATCCCGGTCGCCCCCTCTACCTGGGACTTTCTTCCGGTCAGGGCTGCACCAAGATCTCGCTGACCTTCAACTTCCAATCGCCTTCCCCACTTCCTTCCCCGCCCCACCTGGCCCTGGCGTCGACCCTTGATGTCTCCTCCTCTTCCCACTTCCAATTCCTTCTACAGAGTTTGGTTTGAACTTTCGAACCCGCCAATCATCGCCCTCCGTGCAGCCCGGGGCGGGGTCCGGTGTCCGCCCTCCCGACGCGTGGCCAGGGCCAGGGTATATAAGACCTCTCCCGGAGGCGGACCTCACATTGCTTCTCCCCCGAACTCCTTGGTAGTCCACTAGCGGGAGGTCCTCGTCACCCTCTTTTCACAAACTCAGTTTTCGCGGACCACTTCAAGAACTAAATATGGTGAGTGTGGTTCTGGGGCAGCGACGAGGTCGTCGGAAGGGACCGCGTGGAGCTGCGGGCTCCCCGGGGGTCGGTGCCTGCGAAAGCCCCCGAACGGCCGCCTCCAATTAGACTGGCTTCTGGTCGCCAGGGTGGGAGAGCCTAGTCCACCAGACTAGTATCGCTGTGGGCTGGAAGACTCGGTCCCGGGCACCTCCCTCTTGATCGAGAGAGCATGCCGCCTAGGCCGCCTGCCGCCCCTGGAAAGGCAGGGAACTTTCACATGGTCAGCAAGAGTTTGGAGAAACTGAAAGGTCTCCTTTTCTTCTCAAGTGATGTCGCACTCCCAGCTGGGGTACCCTCCGCGACCTCGTGCGCTCCAGAGCTGACCGAGCAAACATTTCCGGGCACCCTCTCCACGCCTGTGACTCGCTGCTGAGTCACCTGTGGCCAGTCCCGGGATCGGGACCTTCCTGCTGCTGCTGTGCACCTGGGAGGCGGGCGCCTCCATAGGAGGGCGCAATTAACACTCAGATCCCTAATCCAGCGAAGTTTCTAGTGTTGGTTTAGTGGCATATTAAGCCAAGTTAAGAAAAGTTCTTTGAGCCGGGCGGTGGTGGCGCACGCCTTTAATCCCAGCACTTGGGAGGCAGAGGCAGGCGGATCTTTGTGAGTTCGAGGCCAGCCTGGTCTACAAAGCGAATCCAGGACAGCCAGAGATATTCAGAGAAACCATGTCTCGAACAACCAAAAAAAAAAAAAGAAAAGTTCTTCGGTTTTGTTTGGCCCTTTTTTTTTTTTTTTTTTTTTTTTGAGTAAACTACTACCAACAGAATATACTTTGGTTTTTCGAGACAGGATTTCTCTGTGTAGTCCTGGCTGCCCCGGAACTCGCTCTGTACTCCAGGCTGGCCTCGAACTCCGACTGCCTCTGGGATTACAGGCAAGTGTTACCACTACCCACCCGGCTTATATTTTAGTTTTTTTGTTTTTGAGACGTATCTCATGTAGCTCATGCCAGCCTTGAAACTATGTGGCCAAAGGTGACCTTAAACTCAAGATCTGCCTGTCGGCAACTCCCAAAGACTGGAATTACTCACCTCAACAGTGTATTAATTCAGTTTTCAAGAAACAGGAACTCGCGGTGGGAGCTGGCACCCCTGAATTCCTGGGGTCAAGCAGAGACAGGGTGATCTGTTAAGGTCAGCCAGGGCTACATAGTCAGATCCTGACTGAGTCCGGCTTGGAGAAGAGTGGCTAGCTGTATAATCTCTGGCGGTGAGCCGGAGATTGTTCATTCGTTCAGGCCCCTGGTGAGTCCCAGGCTAGTGTGGGCTACAGGGTGACTAATCTTGGAAAAAGGAACCTCCCTGCTAAATAAATTTAATTATTTGGAAGAAAGTTTGCCTAGCCTGGAAGCCACTGAGTTTTATATCCAATATACTTCAGAAGAGAATGGAACAAAACCATATGACATCTTTAGCTGTCCATAGAAATGTAAAAGAAGCCGGGTGTAGTGGCATTTGCCTTTAATCCCAGCATTTGGGAAGAAGAGGCAGGGGGATCACTGAGTTTGAGGCCAGCCTGGTCTACAAAGTGAGTCCAGGACAGTGTGGATCTGTTCCACAGGAAATCCTGTCCTGAAAAACCAAAAATAAATTAATAATAAAAATTGAAAACCCCATACCAGCATTGTTTTTGAAGGGCATAGTTTCACAATCCAAGATAACTCCATTAACAACCTTTTGGCTTAGCTCCTTCCCACTTGTTTCCCATAAAACAGTCAAGTTCTCCTCCCCACACCAGCGGGTTCAGCTGTTCTAAGAGATTCCTAGCAATAATGAAAATTAAGAGTGATTTTGAAGGACTATGGAAGGTTTTATGGGGGAGGGGGTCATGTAGCCCAGGCTGTCTCTATCACTGTGTAGTGGAGTGCGAACATACACTTTATAATCCTCCCACCCTAGGACTAGGATTTAACTGGCCTGTGCTACCATGTCCAGTTTATGTGATACTGGGATTGAGCATAGAACTTCACCAATACGAGGCAAAACCTCAACCAACTGTGTTAAATCTAACCCAGCCCCAAAAGCTGTCCGTTTTTTGTTTAAATTAACTCACTTCTATGGGTGGGTGGGCTTTCGGATTGTTGGTGTGATTGTGTCGGGGTAGGAGAGGACAGCTTTACTTGGGGTTGAACTCCAGTGTTGAGACTCTGTAGTAAGCCCCTTTACCAGGTGAGCCAGCTGCTCTCCCACACTCTAAGAAACTATTTCAAAATTGTTTTTGAAAGGGGAGGCTGAATGAGTAACAGGATGCAGTAGTTAACAGAAGTATGTAACAGCTGGCTGAAATGCTTCTGACCAAGCAAACCCACAAAGATACAGTGTAGAAAAGCCCGAGGCTCACCTGTTAGGCAAGAACAGGGTCAGTGAATGGCTTTTTGTAAGAGGAACCTCTTATCCAATTGAGGCTAGACCAACTGAGTGACTCATCTTTGCCTCATTTCCGGTCCCTAGTGGCCCTTGACCTCACCTTAGCTTCAGGCAGACAGGTCTGTTTTTTGAAGATGATTTTACATTTATCGTGTGGATGTATGTTTGCCATAGCATGCTTGTGGAGACCACTTGGGAAAGTTGGTTCCCTCTTTCTTTTATACTAAGTAGGTCCCTGGGATTGAATTCAGATCATCTGGCTTGGCAGAAACTGACCTCTTCAAGCCATCTTGCCAGCCCAAAGAAGCAGTTTAGGTCAGAAATCGGGGGACCAAAAGGCTGCAGTTGGAATGCCTTGTTACTGAATGGGTCTCTGACGCCCCTTCCTTAAGCTTGTCTGGTTTTGTCTAGCTTCAGGAGACTGTGGAGGTTCTAAAGTCCAGGTGTCTGGGCATGGTGGCGCAGGCCTTTAATCCCAGCACTGGGGAGGCAGAGGCAAGTGGATCTCTGTGAGTTCAAGGGTGGCCTGGTCTACAAAGTGAGTCTAGGACAGCCAGGGCTATTACACAAAGAAACGCTTTCTCAAAGTACCAGTAAATAAGTAAATAAATGAATAAAGTCCAAGTGAAGGTCACTGGAACAAGACTTGCACCTCCCCACAGTCCTTGGGACAGGGGACACTGAACTCACTGATGTGGTCAGAACCCTTGATTGTTTTATGGGAAACACAAGTGGAAAGGACATAGGAGTCAAGTTGTGAGTCATAACTTGTTTTATTTATTTATTTATTTATTTTTGGTTTTTCAAGACAGGGTTTCTCTGTATCCTTGGCTGTCCTGGACTTGCTTTGTAGAACAGGCTGGCCTTGAACTCACAGAGATCCACCTACCTCTGCCTCCCGAGTGCTGGGATTAAAGGCGTGTACCACCATGCCCGGCATTACAGACAGCTGTGAACTGCCATGTGGTGCTGGGATTTGAACCCGGGTCCTTTAGAAGAGTAGTCAGTGCTCTTAACCACTGAGCCACCTCTCCAGCCCCCATATCTTGTTTTATTATCCTGGCCTGTGAAACTGTTCCTTAAAGAACCTGGGTGTTGAATGGCATTTCCTATTGATGACTTTTAAAAGCATGAAAGTCTTCACTGCTTGAGGAAAACAATAGGAACAATGGGAGACTTCTTTTTTTTTTAAGATTTGTTTATTTATTTTATGTATATGAGTGCTCTGTTTTCATGCACACCAGAAGAGGGAATCAGATTCTGTTACAGATGGTTGTGAGCCACCATGTGGTTGCTGGGAATTGAACTCAGGACCTCTGGGAGAACAGTCAGTGCTCTTAACCTCTGAGCCTTCTCCACAGCCCGAGACTTCTTATGTCAAATTTGAAAGTTTTTTTTTTTTTTTTTTTTGCCAGATTCAAGTATTCATCTCACACTGGATTATGTTGAACTTTGGTTCCCTCTTACCACTGTGAGTATAGATAGGATCTGCGTCCATTGCCTCAATTGACTAATGAGGAATGGGTTTGGTAACTTCAGAACTATTTTGCTCAGCAAGGAAGGGATAGCAAGTATCTGCCCTCCACAGTGCCAGAAAGAAATGTGCAGTCTAATCTAGTAGGGAACAACTAATTTCTCCCCACTCTTCAGCCCCATGTCTTAAGCTATTGTGGTAAAGTTTTAGGAAACTTCTGGTCTTTAAAGCATCTTTTCCTCCCACCAGATGGGTTGACTGCTCTCGCTCGCTACAGTCTTCACTAGGTTGAAAGGCTGCCTCTAGCCACACTTACCGTACAACTCGCTGCTTATCTAGCGTTTTCTCTATGAGTCATGGGCCGGTTTAAGCTGATTTTATTTTTATTTTTTTTCCCACCCCCCTTAAGCTGATTTTAAAGGGGAGAGGAAGTTTTATCTGCTAAAGAACTGGATTAAAGAGGAACCACAGTGAGCTCAGAAGGGACAGTTGGCATGACTCAGCCCTGGAAAGGAAAGATTCTGCCTCAAGTTCAAGGACTCCACAGCCTGCTTACAGGAGCTGGGGAATTGGGCATAATCTTTTTTTTTTTTTTAAGACTTATTTATTATGTATACAGTATTCTGTCTGCATGTATACCTGCAGGCCAGAAGAGGGCACCAGATCTCAGATGGTTATGAGCCACCATGTGGGTGCTGGGAATTGAACTCAGGACCTCTGGAAGAGCAGCTAGTGCTCTTAACCTCTGAGCCGTCTCTCCAGCTCTGGGCATAATCTTGAATGCCATTCTAAAATAGTAGAAAACTGTTCATGAACTACCGTGGAAGGGCCTGGCCTTCCAGAGAGTTTTTTTTTTCTTTTTCTTGTTGTTTGTTTTTGTTTTTCAAGACAGGGTTTCTCTGTATCAGCCCTGGCTGTCCCAGACTTGCTTCATAGACCAGGCTGGTCTCAAACTCAAGAGATCCACCTGCCTCTGCATCCTGAGTGCTGGGATTAAAGGTGTGCGCCACCATGCATGGCGAGTATCTTTTTTTCCTTGAGTTAGCTCTTCAGTAAAGATTTTTGGTTGTGAAATGTAGTCCTAGGCAGGAGTGGCCTCTGAAAAGTGATTTGAAGGTTTGTTACTTAGATGTGAGCCATCCCCCACCAATTCCTGGGGTGTCCTGTTCTAATGCTTTCTTCCGTTCCACAGCGTGAGTGCATCTCCATCCACGTTGGCCAGGCTGGTGTCCAGATTGGCAATGCCTGCTGGGAGCTCTACTGCCTGGAACATGGCATCCAGCCTGATGGCCAGATGCCAAGTGACAAGACCATTGGGGGAGGAGATGACTCCTTCAACACCTTCTTCAGTGAGACAGGCGCTGGCAAGCATGTGCCCCGGGCAGTGTTCGTAGACCTGGAACCCACAGTTATTGGTAAGCTGACCCGCAGCTTCCCTGGGGCATTCCTTCCTGGTCGCTAGCATCCTCGGAATCTCTCTTCAGACACAGAAGGGTGAGTGCGCCTTGTCGGTGGGTGGCTCATTTCTTCTCCTTTTCCAGATGAAGTTCGCACTGGTACCTACCGCCAGCTCTTCCACCCTGAGCAGCTCATCACAGGCAAAGAAGATGCAGCCAATAACTATGCCCGAGGCCACTACACCATTGGCAAGGAGATCATTGACCTTGTGCTGGACAGAATCCGCAAGCTGGTAAAGCACAGATGTGGGGGGAGGTTCTATGTACTGTGTGTTACCAGGATTTGGGGTGTTACGCTCATTTGTTGGGAACAAACAAGGTTCACAGTCCCCTGGTATTGAAGACTATGTCAGGTCTTTGTTTCTAGCTCAGTCATTCACATCCCTTTCTTGGTCCTCTCGGTCACATTGAGTAGGTGGCTGAAGCCTACATGTGACTAATAGATAAAACTCATTTGGAAATCTGGACTGACGTTTCATGTTAATAAAGAACAAGTCACCTGGCGCTTACAGGGCCCTCCCTGGGTTTAGTCTTCAGAACAGAAGAAACAAAAAGTTTCAGAGCCCAAGAAGCCAGTGTGACACCATATAAAAAGCAAGCTACAAGCTGCACGGTGGCGGTGGAGGCTACAGCGCATGCCTGAATCCCAGCGCTCAGGGAGGCAGAAGCAGGCAGATCTCTTGAGTTTTCAAGGTCAGCCAGGTCTACAGAGTGAGTTCCAGGACAGCCAAGGCTACACAGAGAAACGTGTCTTGAGACTGTCCCCTCACCCACCCCCCCTCAAAAAAAGTCCTCCAGCAAAGACTGAAGTGGAGTCAGGAGACTACATACTGGGGAAGCATATATGTCATTGGAACTTCCAGAGTTGAAATTTCAGAAAAGCAGTTTCCCAGTGCTCAGCAAACTGGCTCTGGCTGACCAGTCTAGGGGCTAGAATTGCTTATCAGGAAAGCTGGTAGGTAAGTGCATATTTGAATGAACAGCCTCACAGTCAGATGACCACTCTGTGAGTCTTGTAAGTGATTAACCAAAAAAGAAGCATGCAGGCAGGCTGGGGTGGAGTGGTTTGTTGGGAAAATCAGTCATGTTATGCTAAGTCTGTTCTAAATGAGGGGACAGCTTTGCCTCACAGCCTCACGCTTTCCTAGACTTCCTGTCAAATCAGGTTAATCATTCCAATGCAAATAAAGTTTCCACTACAACACTGACTTGGATATTAGGGACCTGCCTTCAGGGCTGTAAAAGCCATTTACAGTTCTGGGATGAATACTGCCAGAATAATTGTATGTGACCTTGGTGTCACTGTGTTACACTCAGCATAATGGGTGTGACCAAGACATAACAGATATGACCAGTGACAGGGGTCGGCCTGATGCTCTTTTTGTTTTGGTTTTTCGAGACAGGGTTTCTCTATTTAACAGAGCCCTGACTGTCCTGGACTTGCTTTGTAGACCAAGCTGGCCTCGAACTCACAGAGATCTGCCTGCTTCTGCCTCCCGAGTGCTGGGATTAAAGGCTTGTGCCACCATGCTCAGCTCAGCCTGATGCTCTTCTTATGGACCCATAAGATGAGTGATCTAAAGGATCAGTTTAAAAAAAAAAAAAGTCTGCGCCGGGCAGTGGTGGCGCACGCCTTTAATCCCAGCACTTGGGAGGCAGAGGCAGGCGGATCTCTGTGAGTTCGAGGCCAGCCTGGTCTACAAAGCGAGTCCAGAACAGCCAGAGATACACAGAGAAACCCTGCCTCGAAAAACCAAAAAAAAAAGTCTGCAAAGTGTCTCAGTGGAATACTGTATTTGAAAGGTCACAATTAGAGGAAGGGAGGTGGCCTTGCTGTAGAATACTTGCCTAGCATGTACAAGGTCCCATCCCCTGTATCATAGAAAAGTACAGAGGTCAAATTTGGCCTGCGGGTTTGTAATAGTTGCAGTCAGAGTAAACCAGACCAGTTGAGTGGAGCCATGTTCCACAGTGACCTGAGATCTACTGAAATGCTGAATGAATTGGCACCTGCATATCAAGTGCCTACTGTGCCAAGTGTTATTCCAAGGACTCATTTTAATTCTCAAGCTGAGCTAAGTCAGTACTCCCATTTTAATAAGTGAGATAGAGAAATTAATTTGTCATATCACACATGAGGAGGCAGGGCCCACCCACCTCCCAAGCCTAACAATAGCCTGGGCAGTGAAACTTGACCATCCTGTGTTCCAAGATGGTTTGGACTGATATGGCAATGTAGCCTGCCCTCTGGTAACTCCAGCTGATAAGAAGGGCACATGCCCTGTGATCTGACCCACTGCAAGGCACCAGAGGGGTCTTTCCCAGCAACCTAAGCTGGTGCTGTGTGTCTGTTCCAATCTCCTAATGTCCTAATGTAGATAAAATTTTAAAGTCAGCTTCAGGAAATGTCCCCAGCCCCCAGAAGTTCCTTTGAGTCATGGAGCATTTTCAAGCCTTTCATAACTGCTCTTACCAGATGTTCTTGAAGACTCGGAAGTTTATCAGTAGTCAGTCACAGACTTATAAACAGTCATTGGAGCATTCACAAGATGCCTTTCAACATTAAAATGAACTCTTCTGTTGCAGGCTGACCAGTGCACCGGTCTTCAGGGCTTCTTGGTTTTCCACAGCTTTGGCGGGGGAACTGGCTCTGGGTTCACTTCCCTGCTGATGGAGCGGCTCTCTGTTGACTATGGAAAGAAGTCCAAGCTGGAGTTCTCCATTTACCCCGCCCCCCAGGTTTCCACCGCTGTGGTTGAGCCCTACAATTCCATCCTCACCACCCACACCACCCTGGAGCACTCTGACTGTGCCTTCATGGTAGACAATGAGGCAATCTATGACATCTGTCGTAGAAACCTTGACATTGAGCGCCCCACCTACACTAACCTTAACCGCCTTATTAGCCAGATTGTGTCTTCCATCACTGCTTCCCTCAGATTTGACGGGGCCCTGAATGTTGATCTGACAGAGTTCCAGACCAACCTGGTGCCCTACCCTCGCATACACTTCCCTCTGGCCACATATGCCCCTGTCATCTCTGCTGAAAAAGCCTACCATGAGCAACTTACAGTAGCAGAGATCACCAATGCCTGCTTTGAGCCAGCCAACCAGATGGTGAAATGTGACCCTCGCCATGGTAAATACATGGCTTGCTGCCTGCTGTACCGTGGGGATGTGGTTCCCAAAGATGTTAATGCTGCTATTGCCACCATCAAGACCAAGCGTACCATCCAATTTGTGGACTGGTGCCCCACTGGCTTCAAGGTTGGCATTAATTACCAGCCTCCCACTGTGGTGCCTGGTGGGGACCTGGCCAAAGTCCAGAGAGCTGTGTGCATGCTGAGCAACACCACAGCCATTGCTGAGGCCTGGGCTCGCCTAGATCACAAGTTTGATCTGATGTATGCCAAGCGTGCCTTTGTGCACTGGTATGTGGGTGAGGGCATGGAGGAGGGAGAGTTCTCTGAGGCCCGTGAGGACATGGCTGCCCTAGAGAAGGATTATGAGGAGGTTGGCGCAGATAGTGTGGAAGGAGATGAAGAGGGTGAAGAATATTAACCTGTGTGCTTGTGGCTTTACATGTCCCTTGTCTTGTATTTGTCCCGAACTATCAATAAAGGTGTTTCTGTTTTGAGTGGGAAACTGGCTTCTGGGTTACAGCTTTTTTTACCCCCTTCTCCCTTGACTAGCATCTGCTAGATAGTCCAAGCTGACTTCCTTGAGTGCTGTCAGCTGCCGCTGCCCCTGATTTGAATCATGATTTCATGACCCATTTTGTGGGTCCAGTTGAGACTAGTGATTAGTTGACCATTTTCAACTACCTACAGGTGTTTGTTCTGTGCTTCCTGGTTTCATTTAGACATGATGTGACTGAAAACAGTTTGTACTTCAGGCCACAGGTTGGAGTCTCCACTTGAACTCCAGTGCAGCCTTAGTATCACTTAATAACGTGCAGAAAGACTGGATAACCCTGAGTGGAGCTACACACTTTACTAGTCACCCAACACATGGAACCAAAATTTATGCTGGTAAGTGTAAGTGTACTAAATAGGATGGGGAAGGTGGAACTTGGCTGAGTCACAATTATAACCTTAACATGTTGGCAGGGAAGTGTATGGGCACTTGGCCTTTATAATAGAATGAATATTGGAAGGAAGTCAGGGAAATGTGAAGAGTCCTAATTTGAACCTTCTTTTTTTTTTTTTTTTTTTTGGTTTTTCGAGACAGGGTTTCTCTGTTTAACAGCTCTGGCTGTCCTGGACTCGCT
>CAJQZJ010033609.1:2936649-2946903 GCA_907164525.1 Lophiomys imhausi | reverse complement strand
CTCTGGGTATATATGTAATTAAAAATTGTTTTAAAGAGTCAAGAATCTCTCTCTGTGTGTGTACTATGAATAAAACCCAAGGACTTCCACATGCTATGAAAGTTCTCTATCAACTGAGTTATATCCTAGCCAAATTGTTGGGTCTGGTTATTTTTTTGAGACAGGGTCTTTCTATGTAGTACTGGCTGTTCTGGAACTCACTCTAGACCACACTGGTCTTGAACTCACAGGGATCTTCTTGCCTCTGCTCCCCAAGTGCTAGGATTAAAGGTGTACACTGATAGGTATTCTCCACCAACAAAATGAGCCAATTCAAGCCAAATTAAAGTATCTAAAGGCAGGTTTATTGGGGGGCTCTCGGGTGGGTTCACTGATCTAATAGGAGGAGGTCAGGGAAGTGGCTCTGCAGACAAGGAGACAGAAAAGTAAAGTCCCAGAGACTTATGTCTGCAGGTAAAGAAAAGCCTCAGACCCAGGGTGGCTGGGTCTGTAAAGTAAATACACCGAGACCTTTCAATGTTTCAATGCTTCGGCCTTAGCTGGGCAGACTCACCTAAGTTAACCTGACCTCCTAGTCCCAACCAGTCACATGGCTTTCTGTACCTTCTGAGCCCACAGACATGTCTGTCTCCTACTGTGTCTTCTGGTGAAAAGGGAGCTTTCTCTATCTCTTCCCAGGGTTCCTCTCTTCCTCCTAGGAAGTCCCGCCTTCCTATTCTCTCTCTGCCTAGCTAATTGGCCATCAGCAACTTTTCTTATCCAATCAGAGAATGTCTCAGATAGTGTGGTAACCAGATCTGAGAGCACTGAAATCAGCATCTGAAAACAATACTTTTGTCCAACAGGACAGAAAGAGAGAAAGCACAAATGTACACACACACACACACACACACACACACACACACACACACACACACACGAGAGAGAGAGAGAGAGAGAGAGAGAGAGAGAGAGAGACAGAGAGAGGGACAGAGAGATTGATTATACAATGAAGAGCCCCTCT
This sequence comes from Lophiomys imhausi, assembly GCA_907164525.1. NCBI lineage: Eukaryota > Metazoa > Chordata > Mammalia > Rodentia > Muridae > Lophiomys > Lophiomys imhausi. The sequence continues at coordinate 2,945,900 of CAJQZJ010033609.1, read as the reverse complement.
GGGAGAAAGGAAGCTCAGCCCTTGGGCTGGAAAGTTCAGGGTAGAGGATAGGGTATACCAGGCATGCCTGTAACAGGTAGGGACTGAGGGATGCTGGGAGAACCTGGAGGTCAAGTCCATTTTGGCATGTTAAATAGTCACCTCAGTGCTTGTCCAGGGTCTGAATCTCAACACACGCCACCACACCATTTTTAGGTTTTTTTTTTTTTTTTTTTTTTTTTTAGGTTTTTTGAGATAGGGTTTCTCTGTATAGCCCTGGCTGTCCTGGAACTCACTCTGTAGACCAGGCTGGCCTTGAACTCACAAAGATCTGCTTGCCTCTGCCTACCAAGTGCTGAGATTAAAGGCATATGCCACCACGCCTGGCCCTTTTTTAAGTTTAAAGGTTAATTTATTTATGTATTTTATGTATATTGGTGTCTTGTCTGCACACCATAAAAGGGCATCAGATCCTATAGGATTTCAGTTATAGATGGTTGTGAGCTGCCATTGGGTGCTTAGAACAGAACCCAGGTCCTTTGATAGAGCAGCTAGTGTTCTTAACTGATGAGCTATCTCTCCAGCCCCCAAATGCAAATTTCTTAATCTCTCTAAATCCCTTCCCTTGATAAAATGGAAAAACCTTACTCCTCATTGTGAGGATGGAATAAATTAGTAGTTCCCATCTACATGGTGCTTAGCACAAAATTAAGAATTAGTAGCTGTTCATTTTGGAGGCGATGGTGGTGAACAACATTAGAGATTTTAAAAAATGCTCTCTTGGGGGCTGGAGAGATGGCTCAGCGGTTAAGAGCACTGGCTGCTCTTCCAAAGGTCCTGAGTTCAATTCCCAGCAACCACATGGTGGCTCACAACCATCTATAATGAAATCTGGTGCCCTCTTCTGGCCTATAGGCATACATGCAGGCAGAACGCTGTCTGCATAATAAATAAATCTTAAAAAAAAAAAATGCTCTCGCCGGGCGGTGGTGGCGCACGTCTTTAATCCCAGCACTTGGGAGGCAGAGGCAGGCGGATCTTTGTGAGTTCGAGGCCAGCCTGGTCTACAAAGTGAGTCCAGGACAGCCAAGGATACACAGAGAAACCCTGTCTCAAAAAACCAAAAAAAAAAAAAAAATGCTCTCTTTGGGGGCTGGAGAGATGGCTCAGTGGTTGGGAATACTGGCTGTTCTTCCAAAGAATTGGAGTTTGAAGATTGGGAAAGAGTGTGGAAGAAATTAATAAAAATATCCAAAAAGAAAATGTATACAATTTATTAAAAAGGGGCTGGAGAGATGGCTCAGTGGTTAAGAGCACTGGCTGCTCTTCCAAAGAATCCAGGTTCAAATCCCAGCACCACATGGCAGTTCACAGCTGTCTGTAATGCTGGGTGTGGTGGTGCACGCCTTTAATCCCAGCATTTGGGAGGCAGAGGCAGGTGGATCTCTGTGAGTTCAAGGCCAATCTGGTCTACAAAGTGAGTCCAGGACAGCCAAGGATACAGAAAAACCCTGTCTCAAAAAAAAAAAAATTTGGATTTTTCCAGGTATTATAAAGGGAACACCTATTCCAGATGCACCAACATTTTATAATGATGCAAACATGATGAGAATGGCAGGTTATAAGACAAAATCAGCAAGGTAAACAAAAGCCCATACACCTCAGTTCAAAAATCAGAATTATATGCAATCCTTATGGTATTATTAGATTTTCCTGAATCTCTTAATATAATTACTGATTCTCTACATGCAGAAAGAGTTGTTTTGCATATAGAAACTGCTGAATTTATTCCTGATAACTCAGAAGTAAGTTCATTATTTAGGTGATTGCAACAGGCCATCAGAAATAGAAACAGGAACATAGCTAACCAGGAACACCAACAAGGACAGCTGAAGAAGAAGCATTTTTTGTTTTTTGTTTTTGTTTTTCAGCCCCAAACAGGGTCAACTGCAGCAATGCAGCTTTTATTTTAATCTTCTCTCTAATTATTATACTATGCTTAATACCTCTACCTCCCTTCTACCCCTTGTTCCTTCCAACCCCCCAACACTATGTGGGAGAGAAGGAAGGTTAAAGGGAAAAAGGACAGAGTTCTCTTTAAGCTACTTCCTGCTGATTAGGGTCGTCGGGTTCTTTGGGGGTAATACCAATCTCTGTAAGTCCAGCAAACCAATAAACCAGGAAACAGCGGCAGGAAGAACCAACAGCATTTTGGTGGAGCACCAATCTCTTTCTTCTTTGTAGCCCTCCCTCTCTTTCAGTCTTTGAAATGTCCCTCTTTCTCCTCTGGGCTCTGGCTGTTTTCTCTCTCTCAAGACCTCTGAGTTAAACTTGCTTAGCTGGCTAAGCCCGGCCCCTGCTAGCTCAGGAGGCACATACTGATTACACCTGGAGACTAACTGAAGCAGCCCCACACCTGGGATTAAACAAGAACAATCTCATAACTTTTTTTTTTAATAAACAAAACTCTTACTACATCCAACCTGGGCTCAGCCTGACACAGGCCTCGATCTTCAGCAAGTGTCGGCAGCAGCAAACTTCAGCAAAGGGTTTCCTGGAATCCTTCAAAGCAAAGCAGTGATGAGAAGCGATGCCAAACAAAGAAGCCCCTCCAAGTTTCCAGGGCCTCTTCTTTATACCTGCACAAGGACGCCTTCCAATTGGCCAACTTAACACCTTCCGCACAAGGTACTTCCTGTTGACCAAGATCACCCACTCTCCAAGAAGCCTGTGCATCAAAGGATGTAAGTATGTTCCCCTACATGTGCAGGATGTTTTGTATGCCTCTTTCTTTGTTTTTCAGTGGTGTATAAAGCATCCCCACATCCCATATTTGAGACCAAAACAAAAAAACACATTCATTCAACACAACCATGCTTCCAAAGAAATCTGAACCTCCACCATAGGGGTTCAATTCCCAGCACCCAAAGGGCAGCTCACAACTATCTAACTTCAGTTCCAGGTGATCTGGACTTCACATAGACATACATGTAGGTAAGATACCAATATTCATAAAATAAAAATAATATTTTTTAAAAAGTCCTCTTTGGCCATTACCATTGCCCCGTGGGTAATAATGTTCATTGCCAAGCCTGATGATCTAAATTCAAACCCAGGGTTCACATGGTGGAAGGACAGACCGTCGTCTCCTGCAAACTTTCCTCTCACCTCCACACTCACACTGTGGCCTGTTGGTATCCACACACATAAACAATCAATAAACCAATGAGTACTCTTATTTGTAATCCTCGTATTCAGGATGTAAACAAGAATAGGACATCTGAAAGTTCAAGGCTATCCTGGTCTGTATAAGGCATTCTAGGCCAGACAGGGTTAAGTAGGAGACCCTGTCTGCCTCTCTCCAACATGTGTAAAAAGTACTCTTGCGGTGTGAAATAATTGCTAGTGGTGAGATACATGTTTAGGTTTGCTGCCCCCTGCTAGAGGTGTTTTCGAAGTTGGACTCACGGAGCCGTCACTTAGCATTCTCAAGGCTCGGGGTTTCATCCCTAAGTCTACACCAAAATAAAAATGACCCTGGGTGGATAGTTAGCTAATTTTACTTTCTGGTTGAAATTTTCCAGAACTCATCGTAAGCCTGTTACTACAGAGATGGAAGCCCTGCTTCTTGTGTTCTTCCACTTGGCCTTCATAGACCCCCTAGGAGCTCCTCTTCTCAGGCCCCAGTTTCCAGAGGTGGAACCTGAGGGCTCCAGGCAGCGTCCTCTCAGAGGCCTCTTCCAGCCCTGACATTCTGACACCAGGTCTCCCCACTCCTACTGTTCACATGAGCAAAGGTGGGGACAGGCCCTCATCCAGTTGTCCTTTAAGAATCACACTTCTTGGGCTGGAGAGATGGCTCAGAGGTTAAGAGCACTGGCTGTTCTTCCAGAGGTCCTGAGTTCAATTCCCAGTAACCACATGGTGGCTCATAACCATCTGTCATGAGATCTGGTGCCCTCTTCTGGCCTGCAGGCGTACATTCAGACAGAAAACTGTATACGTAATAAAAATAAATAAATATTAAAAAAAAAAAAACGAATCACATTCCTCAGAAAACCCATAAGAGTGGTTCTGGAATCTCACCCTAAACTGGCCTTGAAGTCCAAATACAGTTGTGGATGACCTTTGAATAAGGTGGTAGCAAGTCCACCACACCCAATTCATGCTGTGTTGAGGACAAAGCTCTGGGCTTGGTATGCCAGGTAAGTACTTTACCAAGTGAGCTCCAAGCCCAGGTCTCTTGGTGGAGTTTCCAAAACAAATGTCTTAGTTACTTTTCCTATTGCTTTGAGAAGAGCGGCTTATTGGTGAAAAGTTTGATTTTGGCTCAGTTCAGAGGTTCAGTCTGTCTTGTCAGGGGAGTCGAGGCAACATTAGCTTGAAGCAGCAGATCATGTGCACCATCAGTCAAGAGAAAAAGCAATGAGCGCATTGCTGTCACCTTTCTCCTCTTCCGTAGCCCAGATCCAGCTGGGGAATGGCACCGCCCACTGTGGGTGGGTCTTCCCACGGCAAAGCAATCAAGACAATCGCCCAAGGCATGCTCAGAGGCCCATCTCCTAGCTGACTGGAGACTCTATCATTATTTATTGTGATGCTGGAAATGTATTTTACCAAACACTCAAAAATGGAGTTTGGAAGCCAGACGCATGGTTAAGAGCACTCCCTGCTCTTCCAGAGAACCCAAGTTCAATTCCCAGTATTCATGTTGTCAGGAGGCTCACAACTACCTGCATGTAATTCTAGCTCTGTGGTATCTAATACCCTCTTCTGGTCTCCTGGGCACCCACACATATAGAGCATAAAACTCATACAGACACATTAATAAAATAGTCTTTTTAAAAATGAGTTAGGATGTTTGTTTTACTTTTCTTTTTTATTGAGACTTGAAAATTAGACTGGCCTTGAATTCACTATGTCACAGAGGATAGCTTTGAACCCCTTCCTAATCCTCCTGCCTTCACCTTCTGAGTGCCAGAATTAAAACTATGTGCCATCAAACCTGGCTTGTGTGGTGCTAGGGCTCAAACCCAGGCCTTCCTGCATACAGGGCAAGCACTCTACTGAGTCACATCCCAACCCACCCACTAGAGTCCTTAGAAGTTGCTTCTCAGTTGGGTGTGGTGGCACACACCTTTAGTCCCAGCGCTCCAGAGGCAGAGACAGGCAGATCTCTGTGAGTTCAAGGCTTGCCTGGTCTACAAAGCAAGTCCAGGACAGCCAGGGCTACACAGAGAAGCCCTGTTTCAAAAAACCAGAAAAGAAAAAAAAGGTTGTTTCTCTACCCTTAGCAATATTTTGGACCCTCTGCCTCTTTCCATTAGGAATTTGCATATATTTTACTAGCTCTGGTCTCTGTAGACAGGCAGGCCTTGAAATTGAGATCTGTAGCGATAATTTTGGAATTTCGGTCTCTTTAAAAAAAATAACCCCATAGGAAGCCAGCCATGGTGGCACACACACCTTTAGTCCCAGCACTCCAGAGGCAGAGGCAGCAGATCTCTATGAGTTCGAGGCCCGCCTGGTCTACATAGAGAGTTCCAGGACAGCCAGGACTACACAGAGAAACCCTGTCTCAAAAAAGCAGAAAAAAACAAACCCACAGAAATATTATAAGAATATGTCTTTGTTTTAATCCCAGGTGTGGGGATATGGGGCTGCTTTGCAACAGCTGACTATGATTTGCCTCCTGCTTTAGCAGAGGTGTGCTTCTGCCATCTGGAGACAGTTCCTGCGATTGTGTGATGTTTTGTTCTGGGTTCAGGAATAGCCAACCACACACTGATCACTCAAACATCAGACTCAGAGTGATGGAAGTTTATTGGACGCTGAACAAAGACTGACCCATTGGGGACCCAATCTGCATTTGAGAACCAAGATGGGACCCTGGGCCATTCTCAGAGTGAGCTTTTAAAGGGAAAAATCATAACCAAGCAGGAAGAATCAATTCTATTCCAAGTGCATTGTGCCTAGGTAGCTAAACAAAGCATTTTAAGCTGATTGGCTGGGATTTGGGGTGGGGGTTGGAACTTAGGGCTTTCCAGTTCCCCACCATTCTGGGAGAAAGGAACATAGCAGGGTATTGTAGTTTTGTCTAAGTAGAACATGTATCATTAATTCAAAAAGAACATTCAACAAAAGCTATTCTTAGGTCAGGACACCAGAGCCTGAGAACTTGACCTTAGTTTTACCTTACGATCAAGATGGACACTGAAGACAAAAATGGCTGCAGTTATGCCAGGCAGTAAGGCCTGGACAATGTTGGTGAGCCTCAGCAGTTTGGAATTCTGGGGTCTCTTCAGAGGGTATATAAATGCTAGGCCCCGAGAGGCACCGTGGGCTGTTGGTGGCTATTGGTTGGTTGCTGCCAGTCAATGTTTGTTAAGTACTTGTGGGCAAAGAAGAAACAACAATTGGATGTCTTTACTCTGAAGATCAAACTTGCCCCAAGGAACTCAACGTCCCTCATCAGCAGGAAGTAGTCTAACACAACATCACCCCATCTCCAACCCTTGACTTTATTCAGGGATCTCTTTCCTTTCCTCTCTGTCCTTTTTTCTCTCATCTCTAGTGTTAGGGGGTTAAAAGGATGCAAGAAAGAGGACCTCAGAGATCTTCCTGCCTCAGCTTCCCTAGTAGCTGTCCCAACAGACCTGGCTTTGCTAGCTCCATTCTAGAAGATAACTACAGAAAAATCAGCTTTCATCTATGATGAAACAATGCCCTCTATTTCTATGTTCTAAAGCAACAGACAAACTTTGTTACTCAAGCCTTCTGCCTAATATGTGAGGAGACCCTAGGTTTAATCCCCAGATCCACAAACCACCACCACCAACAAAAGGATGACCCCTTATCCTTTTAGGGTACATGGTTAAAATTCTGTTTCAGAAAATTAAAAATACCTACTCATGCTTTTCGGTTATCTGCAGTATTATTCCAGTAAGTGTATCATACCCTGGGGTCTGGAAACTTCCCTATTTATAGCAATGTTTATTTAATAATTATATTTTTTCCTCTATGTAGAAAGTACCCAGGCAGCCCACAGTGGAATGCCCCTGAGGACTTTCATTCCTTTTATAACTTCTCACCACCAGCTGAGACAGCCCTGGTTTTCTGAGGGTCCCCGACTCTCAGGATAGTTTCCTCCCCTCTGCAGAGATGGGAATTGGTTAAAAAGCCATGCTTCGGGGGAAGGTTTATTTCTGTCAACATTAGTATCCAGCCTTATGGGCAAAAGCTTTTCTCAGGTCTAGGAGCCGTTCTTCACGGAAAGTGGGTATCTGACACTTGCCCCGGACAGAGGGGACCACGGGTGCGATTTCCAGGAGGACCCTTTTCATAGTCAGACAACCTGGGCTGACTGTGGATCTCTTCTTCCCCATAGCCCGTAGACTATGCCACTCTGCCTTCGCCCTCGCCCGAGGCCTAAGCCACTGAGCCTTTTTTTAGTTCTACGTAAGGCTCAGCCATCTTTCTGATTCTCAGGCTCTGCGTATGGGTCTCCGAGCTTATTCACTTGACTGAAGTTGTATGCCCCTCCCCCCACCCCCGTTAATCTCTTTATTGTCGGTTCATTTCATAGGTTAAATTCTAGAACCTAAGGGAAAAGGTAAATAAAAACCTTCCTGCAGCCAGCGTATTATCCTGCCCCCACTTCTACCCTAGACCAAGTTAGACTACTTTTCTTAGTTCTTTTGTTATTAGCATCAAAATTTAATATTTATATATAATTTAATTTATGTATATTTAATTTCAAAACATGGTTCATTCACTGGCTTCAGGTTGAAGCCTCTTCTCACAGACAACTGAACCTCAAACCCCAGCATGCTTTCCCTGAAGCATCTTCACTCCTCAGGGCCTCTCCTAATCACCTCATTCATGGGTTTCTTTTGGTTTTGGTGCCGAGCATTGAACCCAGGTCTTCAACGTTCTAAGCATGCTCAGTCTGTCACTTTGCCATACAGCCATTGCTCTTTTTTTTTTTTTTCAGATCTTTCATCTGAAACACCCCTACCTCTTACACTGACCCCCCTTTCACCCAAGTCCTTCACAGTAGTGCTAGCATCACCCCACTGGACTTTCACCCCTATATCAAGGAATTCCCAAACTCTGGTGATTTATTCTTGTTTTGACTGTTGGTCTCATGTAGCCCAGAGGGTGGCGGTTTCTCAGTATCGGGTGATGATTATCAGCCTGACCCTGCTGCCTCTACCTCCCAAGTGCTGGGATTACAGCTCTGTGCCACAATATAAAAAAAACCTTCTTTTAATGTTTGTTTTGGTTTTTTGAAACAAGGTTTCTCTGTGTAGCCCTGGCTGTCTTGGAACTTTCTCTGTAGACCAGGCTGGCCTTAAACTTACAAAGATCTGCCTGCCTCTACCTCGGGAGTACTGGCATTACAGGCGTGCACTACCACCTAGAGGCTGTTTTATTTATTTTTATTTTATGTCCAATGGTGTTTTGTCTGCATGTATGTCTGTGTGAAGGTGTCAGATCCCCTGGAACTAGAGTTACAGACAGTTGTGAGCTGCCATGTGGGTTCTGGGAATTGACCAGGTTCTCTGGAAGAGTAGGAACTGCTCTTAACTGCTGAGCCTTATCCCACCCTGTTTCTCTTTCTCACCCCCACCTTTTTTTACAGGTCTCATGTAACCCAGGTTACTTTCAAGATTGTCAAAGATGGCCAAGGGTGACTTTGAACTCTCAGTCCTCCTGGCTAGCTCTCAAGTGCTGTGATTACGACTGTGCAACACCATGCTGGCTTTTATGTGGGACAGGGTGAAGGGTGGAGAGTGATAGGATATTCTAAAAAATTATTTGTGTTTTTATTTTTTGTCTTTTGAGACAGGGTGTCACTATGTAGTACTGGCACTGGCCTGGAACTCACTCTGTAGACTAGGTTGGCATTGAATTTGTGGTAATCCTCCTGCCTCTGCTTCTTGAGTGCTGGAATTACGGGTATACGCCACCATACGTAGCTGAGATCAGGTCTTGCAATGCAACCCTGGCTGGCCTCCAGCTAACGGCAGTCCTGTCTTAGCCCCTGACTATTGGGGTTCAAGGAGAAAGCTTATGCCTCATGTGGCTAACACCTCCCTTTCTGAACCACTGTCTTCCGTCCATAAACAATAGTAGAGCGGGTGTAGTAAACGTGCTATCCCAGCATTTATGAGTTGCAGGCTGCAGGGTCAGGAACTCAAAGCCAGCTTTAGCTACATTGTGAATTCATGGCCACTCTGGGCTACATGAGCCCCTCTCTCAAAAAAAAA
>CAJQZJ010033609.1:2901513-2927731 GCA_907164525.1 Lophiomys imhausi | reverse complement strand
CACACCATTTGATTTTCTATGTGTCAGTCAGCTTGAGTTTTGTTTGTTTGTTTGTTTTTACAGGATTGATTTTATGTGCATTGGTGTTTTGTTTGCACATATGTCTGTGTGAGGGTGTCAGATCCCTTGGAACTGGAGTTACAGAGAGTTGTGAGTTGCCATGTGGCTGCTAGGAACTGAACCAGGGTCCCTTGGAAGAGTTGTCTTAGTTACTGAGCCATCTCTCCAAGCCACTGTCAGTCAGTTGTTTGTTTGTTTTTTTAAGGAAGTATTTTACTTTTTAAAGATTTATTTATTTATTATGTATACAGTGTTCTATCTGCATGTATGACTACAGGTCAGAAGAGGGCACCATATCTAATTATGGATGGTTATGAGCCACCATGTGGTTGCTGGGAATTGAACTCAGGACCTCTGGAAGAGCAGTCAGTGCTCTTAACCTCTGAGCCATCTCTCTAGCTCCCACCAGTTTTTTAATGTTTTCCTCCCCAACTATTGGGGATTGTACCAATGGCCTTGGCTATCTTAGGACAAGTTACTCCAAGTTGGTCCTGACAGGCATCCTCCTGTCTCGGTCCTGAGCAGCTGGGCTAACAGGTATTTCTACTCTGCCCATCTCTTCTAGCTCTCTGGAGGTGGTTATTGTAATTCTGTGACTTCTCCTTGATGTTTGGCATTATACATGTTTTCTCATATATGCATGTATGTATGCATGTGTATCATGATATATGACTGTGTTTATATGCATAATGTGTAGAATGTACTTGAAAATTGTATGCATTAAAATTATAATTCTTATGCATTTGTGTGTATGTGTGTGTGTGTGTGTGTAGAACTGGTTCTCTCCTTCCAACTTTATGTGGTTTCTGGTGTTCAAACTCAGGTTGTCAGAATGGTGAGATGGCTTACGGGGTAAGGGAGCTTGCTGCCAAGTGTAACAACGCGAGTTGCCTCACTAGGACCCACATGGTGGAGAAACAGTCAACTTTCTCAAGTTGTCCTCTGACCTCTGCACATGTCCATGTGCTCATGTGCACACGCCCAAGAAATAAATGGGGCTGGAGAGATGACTCACAAGTTAACTAAGGGTCCACACTGCTCTTGCAGGGGACCTGAGTTGGGCTCCCAGTCCCGGTGTCAGGAAGCTCAGTAGTCATCAGTCACTCACAGCCCAGCCGCAGAGGACCTGGCACCCTCTTCTGGCCTCCATGATGCTGGCTTCATAGGTACAAACCCCACACATAGGCATCACACTTGTATATATAACTTAAAATTTGAAACTAACTAAATAAATGTTCAGTTTATTTTTTTTAAAGAATACAACCAAAAAGATATAGATAAAGGGTTCTAGAAATGGTTCAGTAGGCAGAGCATTCACTGTGCAAGCCCACGGGCCTGCGTGTGAATTCCCAGGACCCGTGGAAAAGCCTGACACAGGACTGCACGCTGTAATCCCTGTGCCTCTGTAGCAAGAAGGGGTGTGGAGACTGGAGAGTCCCTGGCAGCTCGATGACCACCTAGCCTGGAAAACCCAGGGGCATAAGGAGATTGTGCCTTGAAGGTCAAGATCAACACCCAAGATTGTCCTCTTGCATGATGGCACATCGTTTGCCGTGAGAAGCAACTGGACTGTTGGACATCGCAAGAAATCTTGTGGACCATCAAGACTGCCAAGTATCGTGAGATAATTGGATATGTAAGCCAGAGAACTCTTCTCAGTCTCTCTCTTCCTCCTGCCCTCACCAACTGAAAAGTCACGCTGAAGAAGCACACAGCAAGGTACGCCATTAACAGAATTTTAGACCGCTATAGCCCAAGTCAAAGGTGTGGCATAAAACCTGCTGAGAGAGAGTCCTTTAACGTTGTCTATCTTGGGCCGCAGAGCACCAGAAAAGTCAGCAAGGCAAATGGAGTTAGGAAGCCGCTTGGAGAGGTTTTCGTCCTTGAGACTTGCTCGGGCCAAAGAAACCTCGGAGGCGAGTCTTAGCCTCAGTTTGGTGGTTGGAACAGACTGACTTTATAAACCGGCCACAATTTGGTGGTGGAAATAAACTGGCCTTACGAACTGGCAAAATAAGACCCAATGAACAATAAGCTTTGAAAAGGACTGCCTTCTGGGACTGCCGTAAACCAAGCCAACCTACATGGACCTACACTAAGAATATCCTTTTAAGAAAGTTAAAATAGGGGCTGGAGAGATGGCTCAGCGGTTAAGAGCACTGGCTGCTCTTCCAGAGGTCATGAGTTCAATTCCCAGCAACCACATGGTGGCTCACAATCATCCATAATGAAACCTGGTGCCCTCTTCTGGCCTGCAGATATACCTGCAGACAGAACACTGTATACATAATAAATAAATCTTTAAAAAAAAAAAAGAAAGTTAAATGTTTTTAAATAGGTATTAGAGTGTTTTTAGGTATTAAGGTATTATTAGATAGATTTTAGGTTATAGGATTTAGATATTTTATAGATGTTTGTTAAGTATTAATAAATAAGTGTTTATAAATAAAAATATTCTGTTACAGAGGGTATAAGGCCAACTTAGACTATGTAGAGAGACCAGAAACCAAAAATGGTAAGAATATAATCTTTAGCCAGGCATAATGACACACACCTTTAATCACAGCTCTCAGGAGGCAGAGGCGGGTGAATCTCTGTGAGTTTGAGGCCAGCCTGGTCTACAGAGTGAGTTCCAGGATAGCCAGGATTACACAGAGAAACCCTGTCCTGAAAAAAACAACAACAAAAAGTATATATATATATATTAGTCTCAGCCTCCTCCAGGTACACAAAGTAGATGGGTAGATGGGTAGAAATCAGGGTTTCTAATTTCTAGATTCTGAAAAACCAAATGTCCCCTGTCCTTAAAGCAGTGACTCTCAACTTTCCTAATGCTGTGACCCTTTAATACAATTTCTCAAATTATGCTGACCCCCCACCATAAAATTATTCTCTTTGCTGTTTCATAACTATAATTTTGCTAGTTATGAACCTAATGTGAATATCTATGTCTTCTGATGGCCTTGGGGACCCCTATGAAAAAGACGTTGGACATGCAGAGGGTTCACGACCCACAGGTTGAGAACTTCTATCTTAAGGCGATCTTTCTGAGCATAGCATGCATGGAGCTGACTTCTGTCTGCTGTCCACTTCATAAGTGCTCTGAGCCTTCACAACAGAAGAGCATCTATCCCTCAGCACATGTGGCTATTCCTTTTGCCTAATGGAGAATCTTCTCTCTCACCCTGCCAGTGTCTCATGTAGTATGCTGATCTCAAACTCCTTATGTAGCTGAGGATGACCTTGAACTCATGATCTTCCTGCCTGGCCTTACAGTGCTAGGATGGCATATACCGTGGGAGGAAAAAACAAGAAACACTAACAGTGCCTCATTTTACCAACTGGACAAATTCATAACCAGCCTTTGTGACAGGACAGCTGACTCGTGGAAGGAGAAGGCACAAGATAGAGGCTGGAAGGCCTCCTCCTAAAAGTACAATTGTTGTCACTTGGAAAGATGATCTGGTGCTGGGCATAGTGGCTCCCACCTGTAAGTCTAGACCTTGGGAGGAAGAGTCAGGAGAAGCTACAAGTGTGAGTGTGAGACTAATGGGGGCCATAGGAGACCTTGCCTTAAAAGAAAAGAATATGAACCAGGTGATGGTGGTGGCAGAGCCTTTAATCCCAGGACTCAGGAAGCAGAAGCAGGCGGATCTCTGTGAGTTCAAGGTCAGCCTGGTCTATACAGCTCCAGGACAGTTGGGATACACAGAGAAACCTTGTCTCGAAAAACCAAAAATAAATAAATAAAACTTTTTTAGAAAGAAAGAAAAGAAGACACACAGAGAGACAGACAGACAGACAGAGGGATGAGAGAGAGAGGATGAAGAATAAATCTATTTGGGTTGGGCACATGACTCAATCCAAGTGTCTGCCATGAAAAACGTGAGAATGCAAGTTTGATCGTCAACAGCCATATAAAATCTGGGTGGCAGTACACACCTGTGACTGCTGCAGGGCAGGTGGTACACACCTTGTGACTGCTGCAGGGCAGGTGGTACACACCTGTGACTGCTGCAGGGCAGGTGGTACACACCTGTGACTGCTGCAGAGTGGGACAGACACAGGTCTGGGCTTGGTTCCTAGAGTTCACTGGCCAACTAGTCTAGCCAATCAGTGAGATCCGGGTTCAGGAAGCTATCCTGTTTGAAAAGATCAGGTACAGTGTGCTCAGTGATTAAGAGCGGGTTCTGCTTAGCCAGGCCACCTAATGTCAGTTCCCAGCACCCACACCTGGCAGCTCTCAAACGCTGGTAGCTCCAGCTTCCTCTTCTTGTCTCCGTGGACACACACACACACACACACACACACACACACACATACACACAGAGTCTATTTGACCCATGGTTTGACCATGAAGAACTCATTTTACCAAATAAATGATAAATGATATTTGTTTTTTAATTTTTCAATTATCAGTCATTTTGTGTGTGTGTGTGTGTGTGTGTGTATCAATAGACTACTTGTGAAAATCAGAATTTTTGTTTTTTGATTTTTGAAACAAGGTTTCTCTGTGTAGCCCTGGCTGTCCTGGAACTCAGTCTATAGACCGAGCTGGCCTCCAACTCAGAGATCTGCCTGCCTCTGCCTTCCAGTGCTGGGATCAAAGGCATGTGCCACTGCTGCTCAGCAAATTTATTTTATTTATTATATTTAAGACTTTTGCTATTGTTGCTGATGTGGTTTTGTTTTTTTGTTTTTTTCTGGATACAGGATCTTTCACTGACCCTGGAGTTGGTGGACTTGGCTAGGCTAGCACCAATGAGCTCTAATGATCCATCTTCCAGCAATGGAGTCAGTTTTCTCCTTCTACCATCTGGGCTCTGGATTGAACTCAGGTTGCTAGGCAATAGGGTTTTTTTTTTCTTGTTTTGTTTTGTTTTGTTTTTTTTTTTTTTTTTTTTTTTTTTTTTTTTTTTTTTTTTTTTTTTTACCCACTGAGATCTCCTGGCCCTGAAGTCATATTTTCTACAATTGAAACAATATGGCTCCAAGCTTTTGATGAAAACTATTTATTCAGTACTGTCTTAGTTAGGGTTTCTATTGCTGTGAAGAGACACCATGACCAAGGCAACTCTTATAAAGGAGAGCATTTAAGTGGGGCTGGCTTAGTTTTAGAGGTTCAGTCCATTATCATCATGATGGGAAGCACAGCAGTTCACAAGCAGACATGGTGCTTGGAGGAGCCTAGAATTCTACTTTATTTTTTTAACATTTATTCATTTATTTATTATGTATACAGTATTTGCTCTACATATATGCTCGGGCAGCAGATCTCAATGTAGATGGCTGTAAGCCACCATGTGGTTGCTGGGAATTGAACTCAGGACCTTTGGAAGAACAGCCAGTGCTCTTAACCTCTGAGCCACCTCTCCAGCCCGAATTCTACTTCTTGATCTGAAGGCAGCAGAAGGAGACTGTGTCCCACACTGGCTGTAACTTAAGCCTAGGAGACCTCAAAGTCCACACTCACAGTGACATACTACTTCCAACAAGGCCACACCTCCTAATGGTGCCAGTCCCCATGGGCCTAGTATTCAAACACATGAGTCTATGGGGGCCGTTCCTACTCAAACCACCACAGGTATATAATAATATTTTATATTTTAATTGAAGTTTAGCTCTGTTGATCACTGCTTCCAACTCACACAATGTAAGAAGCCAAGAGTCATTACTGTCAAGACTCCCAGTCGGCTCCTTGGGTTTTAGCTCCTGCTCCTTGACACTCTTCCTTCCAGGCCTTTGCATATGGCAATTCCTGAGTGTCAACTACCTGTGTGGGGTATTCACCAGAGAAGACTGCTTGGACATGGGTTTAAGACAACAGAAAGTCTTTATTAGCCAGCCAGTGACTACACTAGCTGTTCAGGATCCCAGGGTAGCCCCGAACCTTTCTCAGGGTGAGCTGTTTTGTTTTGTTTTGTTTCAAGACAGGATTTTTCTGTGTAGCCTTGGCTGGGCTCCTAACTCCCAGAGATCCACCTACCTCCTGAGTGCTGAGACTAAAGGTGTGTGCCACCACCACCCAGCTTGGAGTGAACTTTTAAGCACAAAAACCATGCTCTGGGTTGACACACTTCAGTTAACAAGAACCGTCAGCCAGAAGCAGAACTACAGAAGTCAGAAAGCAAGGTTAGTTCATTTAGAGACTTTCTCAGAACGATGGACTTTGGTGGATCAGGCCTTTGTTTTAGTTCTGGCAGATGGTGCTGTGCTGAGTTTTACAGCCTGGATGGTAATGGAGTCAGCTGTGCTAAGGTCTCAGGGCCCTGTTACAGTACCCTTCCTGCTCAGTTTCCTTTCTTATCCAGGACCACCTGCTGAGGGCCTCATGTTTGCTGGGTTAGCCCTCTACCACTGAGCTATACTGCCCCTGGTCTTGTTTTCACTTAAAAAAATTTATGTATTTATGTGTGTGTGTGTGTGTAAGTGTCTTTACCCACTGAGCAGACATCTCTCTGGTCCACTTAACTTTTCTTTCTTCCTTTTCTTTTTTTTTTTTTTTTAGGCAGGGTCTAAAGATCTCCTTTTAGAACAGGCTGACCTTGAACTCTCAGAGATCTGCTTACCTCTGCCTTTCAAGTGCTGGGACTACAGACATATGCTCCCCCAAAATTTTTTTCTTACTTTTGAAACTAGTTCTCACTAAGTTGTCCTGACTGGATATAAGCTCAACAGTATCTCAGGCAGGCCTTGAATTTGCGAACTTCTTGCCTCAGTAGCCCAAGTAAGTCAGATTACTCGCAGCACCAAGCTCAGGAATTTTTATGTTTGTTTCTAAGATGGGTGACTTAACTATGCTGCTCCGCTGTCTTGAACTCTTGTCTCAAGTGATCTTCCCACCATGGGTTTCAAAATAGCTTATCTCTGGGATCTTAAAACTTCAATCTCATTCATACTTTTCAGAGAATAGCCACAAACTCTCCAAACCCTATTATAGAAAACGCTGAAGGTTAAGGGAAAGGTCATCCCTAAAACATGTTTTCCTTGCTTGTTGCCAAAGACAAATGTCTGAATTCTAAGTCTGCTTGCTGACCCTTTTATAGGGAGCTCTGAAGAAGAGGAACAGGGAGCCCTCCTGGGGCATCCAGAGAACAGTGGGCAGTTTCCATGAGTGCAGTTTATTCTAGGCATAAAGCGCTTTCAAGTTGGCAAGTCAGAGAAGCACAGAAAAGCAGAGAGCAGAAAACACCCTGGTAAAGCATCCCTGGGGCTCAAGGATCCAGGAGCCTGCCTCTATTCTCTCCCGGCTTCCTCCAACAGAGGTCCTGAGGCACCTTCCAGGAGAGATGCTCAGTTCTACTCATGGACAACACACAGTTGTCAACTTAAGATATCTATACGGAGTTAGTAGGTGGGAAACATGAAAGACGCCAGCTGTCTCCTGTACTGGTCACAATTTAGAATCCAAAAGCTGTTTTTTTTTTTTTTTAAAGATTTATTTATTATGTATACAGTGTTCTGTCTGCAGGTATATCTGCAGGCCAGAAGAGGGCACCAGATTTCATTATGGATGGTTGTGAGCCACCATGTGGTTGATGGGAATTGAACTCATGACCTCTGGAAGAGCAGCCAGTGCTCTTAACCGCTGAGCCATCTCTCCAGCCCCAAAAGCTGTTTCTTAAGAATAGAACACACACATACACACACACACACACACACACACACACACACACACACACACGCACACACATTCACACACACACACAGACACATACATGTAGTTGGTACCATCTGTAAGCATCCCCCCCCCCACTCTCCAGCTCCAAGAATAACAATTCTGAGACTTTACTATTATTTACAAACACCTAGGCCAAACCTTTGGCTCATTCTCCAACTAGCTCAGAATTTATTTATCACATTTGTTCTATTTTGTGAGTTATCTCTCACATGGCTAGTTATCTCTCCTCAGTTTCATGCTACTGTCTTCCTCAGAGTTTGGGGCAGATCCCTCACCTTACTCTATTCCAGAATTTTAACTTAGTTATTATTATTTTTTATTGTGAAACAGAGTCTCACTATGTAGCCCTGGCTGGACTAGAACTTGCTATGTAGACCAGGCTGCCCTCATAACCATTGCCTGCCTCTGCCTCCTGAGTGCTGGAATTAAAGGGCCATGCTACTACCTCACCCATTTTTACTTTAAAGACTTACTTTTATGGGCTGTAAATATCAGCAGCCTTCCCTGAGGACAAGAGTAGAAGATAGCCAGTGTGGGGGGGTCCCCATCTTTTTTTTTTCCTTTTCTTTTTTTAGGTTTTTCGAGACAGCGTTTCTCTGTGTATCCTTGACTGTCCTAGACTCACTTTGTAGACCAGGCTGTCCTCAAACTCACAGAGATCCACCTGCCTCTGTCTCCCAAGTGCTGGGATTAAAGGCGTGCGCCACCACACCTGGCCTGGGGTCCTCATCTTTAATCCCAGCACTCAGGAGGCAGAGGCAGGGGCATCTCTGTGAGTTCAAGGCTAGTCTGGTCTATGCAGTGAGACCCATGTCTCAACAACAACAAATTAAACAAATAGTAAAAAAACAAAACAAAACAATGGAGAAGGACAATCCATGCTATTTAAACCAACAATGAGGTAAGCAGACATATGGTGGACAAGTGGTCACATGGTGGGGCGCGAGGGAAGGAAGGAAGTCCAAAGTATCAGAAAAGCACCCTTAGGTATGGCCCAGCATCCGGAAAAAGAGAGACAGAAAAAAGAAAAAGAGAGACAGAAAAAAGAAAAAGGAAAAGTTTGCATATCTGCCTCAGGCTGTAAAAGCAACTTTTATTCTCCAGATATAATTGTCATCTCAAAGGCTTACTACCTCTGTTTGCTAACCTAGGCCTAGTCCTGGAAGTTTCTAGCCTCCACCCAATCTTATCTAGGCCTAGAATGTTTTCAGCCTCTGAGATCTACTGCTGAATAAACTCACCCTTTCTTAACTCTGGCTGGGTGGTTGAACTCAGCTGTTCTTGCTCAAATTAACTCCAGCAACCTCTTCTAATCTTCTGGCTCCTTCTCATTCTCTCACTCGTTCTGTCTTCACCTGTGTCTAGCTTGTTCTCTCTTCAACCTGTCTCTGTAAAACTCTCCTGGTAAAACCACCTCTGAATTCGGTGAACTGAACTGCCATGAACTCCACCCCACTGCATTGCCTCTCAACTCACTGACCCACCCGAACTGACTGAACAGAACTGACTAGAACTCAGAGACCTGCATGCCTCTGTCTCCTGAGTGCTGGGGTTAAAGGTGTGTGTACCATCTGGACCTAAACATTTACCTGAAACTTGCTCTATACCAGGTTGGCCTTGAACTGAGAGATTAGCTTGCTTCTGTCTCCTGGGATTAAAGGCAAATCTGTATTCCAGCCAGAGTAACCATATTTCTGAGTTAAAATTCTTCTACATCAGGGTTCAAAGGCTGAGAGACCCAGCGAACCTCCTGATGGCTTGTGCTGCTTATTTCTATCATTAATTAATTAATTAATCACATAGTTGTTTGGCTGGGACCCCTGCATGCCCCTACACAAGCCAGGAAACCCCATCTACTCTCCTTACCTCAACTGTACCTGCTCAGAGAGAACTCTGGTCTAACTCTGGTCACCCCTCATCTCAGCTTTTTCCGCAACCCATCCAAGAGTGCCCACTAAGGGGCTAAGTTTTGACCATATATGGGGACAAACCCAGCTCCTAGCTGACGCATCATCACCCTTCGCCTACAGTCCTTACTTAAGTTTGCCTGCCCGGGAGTAGCACCTAATAAACCAGCCTTTATCTGTTTTTAATCTGGCCTATATCTTCATCACAGAGAGAAAAAGCCTATTGGCATTATTCATTTATTTTCTGGTTTTTCCACACAGTTTCTCTGCATGGTCCTGGCTGTCCTGGAACTCACTCTTGTACACCAGGCTGGCCATGAACCGGGAGATCCACCTGCTTCTGCCTCCCAAGAGATGAGATTAAAGGTATGCACCACAACCGTCTGGCTATAATAAAGTATTATGAAGTATTTAATTATGTGTGTCTGTGTGGGTATGTACTCATGAATATACATGCCAGCTGAAGCCAGAAAAGGGCAACCAACCCCCCTAGAGCAGAAATTACAGTGGTTTTGAGCCACCACCCAAAGAGGGTGCTTGGAACTGAACTGGTGGTCTCTGGAAAAACTGTGAGACCTCTTAGTCACAGCCACAGAACCATCTCTCTTTAATTTTCTATTGCCAGGTGTGGTGGTTTGCGACTCTGATCCCTCACTTGGGACTGCTATGAGCTGGAAGCCAGCCTGAGCTATCAAGTGAGTTTTAGACCTGTCTGACTTGAGAATGAGTCTGTCTCAAAACACAAACCAACAAAGAGATTTAAGAACAAAAACCTAAATGCAAAAAAAAACCCTTTCATAAATAAATGTAAAAAACAAAACAAAAACCATTCATTGCTACATATTCTCACTCTGTTTGCTTGGGTGTGTGAGTATTTTCTCCAAGCACCCCTGAAGAGGGCTGACATTGCCAGTGATAGAGCCGGACAATTTCACGCATGCGGGCTTGGTTACTTACATGGTAAAGGAAGCGCTTGCAAGCGCTGACTGAATGTGGAAAACAGCTGATGTGGACCCCAAGGTCTTCAGGACCAGTGAGTACAGTAGGCCACACTGTTGATAAAGCTAGGGAGAGGCCTCATGCACATATGGGGCAGGTGCCAGGGCCCTGGAGCTCCTAACCTCCCCGCTTACACAGAGGGTGATGATTGGCTCAAAAGTTCAAGCCAACTCCACGGAAGGAGCTGGATGTTGGGAGAGAAGGTGAAATCTAAGGCAGAACATTGGGCTAAATCTGGCGGGGAAGTAGTAGGGGAGACTCTTGGAAATTGAAGGATAGGCAGTGAGTGAGACCTTAGTGTCCTGACATAGTATAACTAGCACCAGCACGGAATCCCAGGTAGAGGGGACAGTGTTGTCAGGTCTATGGCCAACTCTTGGCTTCCATCTTCCGCAAGGAGAAAGACAATGTTTGAACTGTTTATTTTACTTAAAACTCTGAGCATGTTGTCATGGAGATGGATATTCTCAGCTGCACATCAAACCAATGTTCAGAGAGTTCTTGGAGGACCAAGATGGAGGGAAAGTACCCACAAATTGAGAAGATCGCCTGTGGTAACATGAGAGGTCACCAGGCAGGAACCAGTATGTCACGTGTGAAACCAAACTTTTTAAATTATTCAATATTTATTGACAATATTCATTTATAACAAATACCAACAATTTCTTAACTTCTAATCCTACAAATTCCTACAACCCCTATGACCTAACCACTAAACCTATTGATAACTATTACAACTATTTTCATAACCGTTTAGAAGGATACAGTCTCTGAGGCAGGTCCTCAGTCGTCAGGAACACAATCTCTGTTGTAGACCCTTTAATGCACTTAGCAGTCTTTCTTCTGGAATATCTCAGACGTAGATCCATCAGGGTAAATTGGCTATGGCGGTTTCACCTTAAATAAGGCTTGAGGATTTCTTCTCTCTGGAAGACCCCAGCCGTCTGTAGGCCAACTTATTTCCTTCACATCAGCAACTCTGCCGCTCTGCCTCAGTCTTTAAAGCTGGCCACAGTTCCGTTCAGGCTGCTGTTCGGACAGGTCAAACCCCTCTAGGCAAAAGCTGAGCCACAGGGTTTAGTCCTTGGCCTTTTGCTGTCTTGCTGAGGCTTTCTCTGCTCACCAGCCTCTTTCTGCCACAGGGAGATCTGGTCATCAGTTCACCAGCACTTTCTCCATCAGAGGATACAAACTACTCGTTATCCTTTCTAGCCTGAGGACTCGCTAGCATCGGAGCTCTCTAGCATAGGGCCCCCTTTGCTCCATGCACTTGTTCTTAAATAGGATCTCTCCTTGTTCCACCTGTTTCAGCTTAATTTGGGCTCCTCCCCACTTAGCAGCTGAAAACAATGCCAGGCCAAATACTTTGTTTCTTAGTCAATTAAGTCTTTCCTGTTTCCTGTTTTTAGTCCACAAGCTGATAAACTAATTGGTCACAGCCAAGTGTTGGATTTGTTTGATGAGACCATTTAACGGTGGGTGAAAAGCAGTAAGAAACCAGGCATGAAGTGCACACCTTTAATCCCAGCATGGGGGAGGTAGACACAAAGGGATCTTTGTGAGTTTGAGGCCAGTGAGGGCTACATAGTGAGACCTTGTCTCAAAAACCAAACAGGGCTGGAGAGATGCCTCAGTGGTTGAAAGGGCTGGCTGTTCTCCTAGAGCACCTTGTTTTGGTTCCCACCACCCACTTGGTGGTTCACAGCTTTTGGAACTCCACTTCCATGGATTCTGATGCCCTCTTCTGGCCTTCATTGGCACTGCACACATATGGTACACAAACATATATGCAGGAAAAACATACACATACAATAAAATACATATCTCTTTTTAAAAAGCAAGTAAACAACAAAAATAAAGATGGATTTTTTAATTAAAAAGTGCGGTCTTTAAAAAAGATGTGTGTGTGCATGTATGTGTGTCTTAGTTACTTTTCTATTGCTGTGATAAGACACCAAGATGAAAGCAACTTATTGAAGAAAGTGTTTAATTTGGGGCTCACAGTTCCAGAGCGTTAGACTCCATGACCATCATAGTGAGGACTATGACGACAGACAGGAAGGCACAGCTTACATCTTGATTCACAAATTCTACCAACAAGAACAACTAAGATTCTCACAATTCCTCTGAAGCCTCAAAGCCCACCTCCAGTGACACACCTCTTCCTACAAGGCCATGCCCCTAATTGTGGTGGGATAAGTGAAGTGGGGTAGCATCTGCCAGCATAGGATTTTGGAATTTTGGTGTCTCAGGAAAAAGATGGGCATGTTTACCATTGAAAGGCATGCCTTGAAAGCCTGAGAAAAGTAGATGACATCTTTGATCATGGGACTTTGGACAGGGCCATTCCCTGAAAAAGCCTGCCAGGAACCATGGCAATAAGAGACTGGAATCCTCGCTGAGACTCATCATGACACAAAGGATTTAAATCACAAGCCCACAAGGCCTCATGGGCCTTCCTCCTCATCTTGCCGAGAGGTTTCACGCTCCACTGTTCATCACCATCTTGTACCGACCTGCTGAGAATCCACGCTAGTGGAGAAGGTAAAGGAAGACCCTCCCTGGTGCTCTAGAACATCTAAAAGGAGAATTATCTCCCCTCAGAGCCCGCAAGCAGGGGATTGGCCAAAGCACTGGAGTGGAACTCTTGGAGGCCCAAAGCATCAAAATGGTGAGCCTAAGAAACTTTTTATCTTGCAAATAATTGGGCCCTAGAACTGCAGAGGCAATTCTTGCCTGAGATAAGGGCCACCCCACTTCAATGGTGAAACAGATTAAATTTATAAACTGCCTTAAGATCTGAGAAACGAGACTCATAGACTTTAAGATTGAAAAGTTGCGCCGGGCTTTGGTGGCGCAAGCCTTTAATCCCAGCACTCGGGAGGCAGAGGCAGGCGGATTTCTGTGAGTTCGAGGCCAGCCTGGTCTACAAAGTGAGTCCAGGACAGCCAGAGATACACAGAGAAACCCTGTCTCGAAAAACCAAAAAAAAAAAGAAAAAAAAAAAAGATTGAAAAGTTGCTGAGACCATCAATCCATATGGATCCATGCCCAGAGAAATAACCTGAGAAAATATGCTTTCAAGAAACTTTAGGTTAAAAGGCTGGGCGGTGGTGGCGCATGCCCTTAATCCCAGCACTTGGGAGGCAGAGGCAGGTGGATCTCTGTGAGTTCCCTTCTGAAACAGTTCCACCAGCCTGGGACCAAGCATTCAAACATATAAGCCTATGGGGCCATCGTCATCTAAACCACAGAGCATATGAATGTGCACTTTGGTGTGGGTGTTTGTGGCAGCCAGAAAGGGGGCTGGAACCCCCTGGAGCTGGATTTATAAGCTCTAAACTGACAGATGTGAGAGCTCAGAACCAAATACAGTCTCAAAAATAAATTTAGATTAGTAAGGTAAATAACAAGAGGTAAGAGGTTAGAGAGATGGCTCAGCGGTTAAGAGCACTGTCTGCTCTTTCAGAGAGGACCTGGGTTCAATTCCTGGCACTGACATGGCAGTTGCCACCCCCTCACTTGGCACTGCAGTCCCTGGTCAGGTCTGCACTCCATGGCCGATAAACATTGTCTAGAGTCTTCCGAAGTGAAGCAGCTGGCGTTTCCAGGCAAGGCCAAGCAAAAAGCCCTTTTAGTTCCTGGGCCTTCCTTTTTATATTCCCTCTAATTATGCACCAAGATGTTTTCTCACTGGCCAACCTTATGCCCTCCTCACGAGGCTTGCCTGTTCCAAGATCACAGGCTTGGCTAGGTGTTCCCCACAGGTGCCAGTCACACCTCAAGACAACCAAGATAACCCCCAGAGGCACACCAGTAAGCACACCCATCTTCCAGCCGATTCTAGGTTCTGTCAAGCTGACAACTAGCGTTAACCATCACAATGAGGTTTGTTTATCTTTTTACTGTGATACAAAGAATGTATTTTATCAAACCCTCAGAAAATAAGTTTGGGCTTTTGTTCATTTTTCTTATTTCTCTATTTGAGACAGGTTCTCACTCTGTAGATCAGGCTGGCCTTGAATTCTTTAGCCTTCTGAGTGCCAGAGTTACAACTATGTACCTCATACCTAGGTTATGTAATGCTGGGGCTCAAATCCAGGCCTTCCTGCATGCTGGGCACTCTACCCACTGAGCCACATCCTGGCCCACCCCCTAGAGCCCTTAGAAGTTGCCTTCTCTGACCTGAGAAGTATTTTGGTTCCTGCCCCTCTTTCATTAGGAATTTGCATATACTGTACTAGCTCTGGTCTCTGTAGATAGGCAGTGAACTTGAGATCTTCTTTCTGTACCAGGATCCAAGATCTTAGCACAACTGACTCCATGCCATTCGGGCTGTATAAAAATTCATCACCAGCCGGGCGGTGGTGGCGCACGCCTTTAATCCCAGCACTTGGGAGGCAGAGGCAGGCGGATCTTTGTGAGTTCGAGGCCAGCCTGGTCTACAAAGTGAGTCCAGGACAGCCAAGGATACACAGAGAAACCCTGTCTCGAAAAGCCAAAAAAAAAAAAAAAAAAAAAAATTCATCACATAGACAGTACCACCTGCCAAAACAAAAACAAATACCTAATCCATCAAAGTCCATTTTTCAGGGAAAGTCTCTAAATGTACTAGCCTTGCTTTCTGGTTTCTGTAGTTCTGCTTCTGGCTAACTGTTCTTGTTAACTGAAGTATGTCAACCCAGAACATGGTTTTTGTTCTTAAAAGCTCACCCTGAGAAAGGCTCAGGGCTACACTGAGATCCTGAACAACTACCTTGTGTGGTTGTTGGCAGGTAACTATACCATTGGCTTAAGACTGTGTCCGAGCAGTCTTCTCTGGTAGATGCCCCACAACACAGCCTCAGCTTCCCTAGTAGCTGGGATTAGAAGCTTGTCCCACCAGGCCTGGCTTCGCTAGCTCCATTCTGGGAGATAACCACAGAAAATCTGCTTTCATCTCTCAAATCTCATGGTTTATTTCCAATGAGATGTTATTCGGCTTTGTTCCAATCAGCCCTGTACTTCCCCAGAACTTGATGCTTTTGAATCTTCCCCTCACTGGTACTGGAATGGCATCCCCGTTTCTACTCCACAGTGAAGCAGAGAAGTCTTCTTCCTCAAACCTGCCACCTTTCCTGAAAACGAGAACCATTCCTGAGGCTGTGGAAACAGCTCAGCAGTTAAAAGCACTGGATGTTCTTCTAAAAGATCTAGGTTTAGCTGGGTGGTGGTGGCGCACGCCTTTAATCCCAGCACTTGGGAGGCAGAGGCAGGCGGATCTTTGTGAGTTCGAGGCCAGCCTGGTCTACAAAGCGAGTCCAGGACAGCCAGAGATATTCAGAGAAACCCTGTCTCGAAAAACCAAAAAAAAAAAAAAAAAAAAAAATCTAGGTTCAATTCCCAGCACCCACATGGTGGCTCACAACTATCTGTTAACTCCCGTTCTAGGGAACTCGACAGATGAATACATAAATAATAAAATAAATCCTTCTTAAAAAGCCATTCCTGGGGCTGGAGAGATGGCTCAGCGGTTAAGAGCACTGGCTATTCTTCCAAAGGACCCAGGTTCAAATCCCAGCACCCACATGGCAGTTCACAGCTGTCTGTAACTCCTGTTCCAGGGATCTGACACCCTCACACAGGCATACATGCAACACCAATGTACATAAAATAAAAATAAAGAAAACTAAAAAAAAAAAAAAAAAAGCCATTCCAGCTGGAGATAAAGTTCAGTGGTGGAGCACTTGTTAAACATGTAAGGAGGCCTAGATTTGAGCCCCCACTCCACAAAGCAGCAATAAAATCCCTTTCCTCCTTTGTGTCTTTAGGGTACATGGGTAAAGAAAATTAACCTCACATTTCTTAGCTATCTGCATTATTATTCCAGGAAGTTTACCATACCCTAGAGTCCAGAACCTTCTTTACTCATAGCAATGTTTATATAATAATTGTATTTATTCCCCTATGTAGAATGTACCCAGGCAGCCCACAGTGGAATGCCCCTGAGGGTTTCTGTTCCTTCTATAGCTTCTTGCCACCAGCTGAGACAACACTGGTTTTCTGAGGCTCCCTGACTCTCAGGATAATTTTTTCCCCTTATAATATTTTTCTGGCTGCTTCTCTACCTGCTCCTTCCTTCTCTGAGGACACAAAACCACCCATTTTCAGGTCACAACGAATTTACTATCCTCTATATGATTAATAGAATAACGACCGGATACAAGAGAGTATCAGTGTATAATTTATACAGTTAGACAAGTTATTCTAGCACTTAGGAGATTGAAGTTGCTCAAGTTTGAGGCTAGCCTGAGCTACACAGAAAGATTGTTTTAAAGAACAACCAGACAAAATCTTATCGATTTTCTTATCTTCTGACACAGATATACAGTCCATCCAGGCCTTGCTATAGGAGACTTTTATTTCTCACTCTTTTCTTGGCTGCTGGCATATCCTCTCCAAGCAACCCAGGGGAGGGCTAACCCTTCTAGCAGTAGGATCAGACAGACAGTCTCATTTTGTAAGCTCCATCAGTCCACACAGCTCATCAAGTTATTTCATCTCTTTCAGGAAAACCACTAAAAGCTCATTCCAGAATTAAAAAAAAAAAAAAAAAAACTACTTTTGTTCCAAGTGACTATGAAGCCCCTGGAGGTCAGAGCTATCTACGTTTTGTTAATGTGTTTCCATCACTAACATTCCCACTTTAGAACCTGATTTTCCCAGGTGGGTGGGCCACTTTCAATCTGATCTCTGCTTTTCCGGGTTCCCAAGTGGCTTCTGAGTGCAGGTTGTAACAGAATTGCAACGATGTTGAATGAAGTGTTTCAAATAACAATGTTTACTCAAAAGTGTGTGTATAAATGTGTTTGCAAATAGGTTTAGCCCCTTATGTAGAAAGGGCCTGCCTTTCCTAAATAGAAAAATCTTCAAGTGAATCAGATTTGACTCAAGAGTTTGGAAAACGGTGACAGGACTTAGTGGTCTGTATAAACCTCACCCAGGCTACATCAGACCGACGGCCTTCCAACTCCCACGTGATTTTATTTCTGTCACTCTTTCATCTTTTAAGTTGCTTTTGTTCAGTAAAATCAGTCAGCTCAGGAGAACAAGGGTACGGTGACTTCTGTCCCTGATACTCCCCTGTATGCAGCGCTGGAAAACAAGGTTTTAGGTGTCAGCTAGTGCCCAAAATGGACTGATGTAGAGAAGGGAATTCGTCCTATTCCTGGACTGTATGTAGCCTGGGGGGGGGGGTTCCTTCCCTGTGATAATCTATCCCAGTAGATTCAGATCAGAGTGCTCCTCAACATGGTGACTATTTTCCAGCAAACGGCCGGTTTGATAGGAGTCTGTTTTTATCAAGACAGGGTTTCTCTGTGTAGCCCTGGCTATCCTGGAACTCGGTAGACCAGACTGGCCTCGAATTCAGAGATCTGTCTGCCTCTGCCTCCCGAGTGCTGGGCTTAAAGACATGTGCCACCACCATCCGGCTTAGTTTTTCCTTTGTTTATTTTCGGATGAGCATACAGCATGTAAATACTACCTTGGTGCTATTTCCTGGACAAAAAGCGAGGTCTTCGCTGCCAAACCACCTTACTTGTTCAACCTGCAGGTTCTTGCAGCATCTCAGAGCGTCCAGCAGATGGCACCACAGCTGAATTTTCTCGAGTTCTTTTTTTTTTTTTGGTTTTTCGAGACAGGGTTTCTCTGAATATCTCTGGCTGTCCTGGACTCGCTTTGTAGACCAGGCTGGCCTCGAACTCACAAAGATCCGCCTGCCTCTGCCTCCCAAGTGCTGGGATTAAAGGCGTGCGCCACCACCACCCGGCTTCTCGAGTTCTTGTGCATGCCGTGCTTGCAGAAGGTTGCACAGGAAGGAGATTTTTTAAAAAAGATATTCTAAATTTCAGTATACAATGCTTTCTTTGTTGTGTCGGAGGCCCTTTTTAAATTAGAATTAGTGGAATTAAAGTTGAGTTCTTAGCGAGGGGATCTCTGTGAGTTCAATGCCAATTTGATCTACCGAGTGAGTCCAGCACAGTCAGATATACACAGGGAAACCCTGTCTCGAAAAACAAAAAAAGAAAGAAAGAAAAGGAAAGGAAAGAAAAAGTTGAGTTCTTTAAAAAAGTTAATTGATTACAATTCGAATGCAGGTTGGTTTTGTTTTGGTTTGGTTTTCTAGAAATATTCGGCTTTGTTCATTAAGATTTTCACTTTTTTAAAAAAAGGATCAATTTATTATTTTTATGTATGTGTACGTGTATGTAGCGGTGTGAGTTTATGTGCACCATAACTGCAAGCAGGTACTAGCAGAGGTCAGAAGTCACCTGAGATCTTAGAAGTGGAGTTAGGGCAGTTGTGAGCCGAGCGATTGTGGATGCTGGGATCCGAACACTGTTTCCTGCTGAGCCATCATTCCAGTCCTAAGTATTTGAGTGGGATCACGTGTGGAGGGCAAAGTATCACTGGTACTTAAACCGTGTCATAATTTCTTTCCCAGTGTGTTCCAGGAGTTAATCTCAATTAGCAGGGCCTGAGCTGCAAAGCGCTTTTTCTCCACTCAGCCATTTGGCCTGCCCAAGTTTTCAAAATAGTAGCGATTGTCACGAGACCAAAATGGAGCTGGGGATGATACAGCTGCGTGGCAGAATCCTTGGCTAGCACGCACAAGGCCCAGGGCTCCGGAGCTGCAAAAACCGCAAATAAATAAAATGTGAGTGAGGTACTGGTGGACAGATGCGATCATTACACGCTGTGTCAATGTACGAAACGTTATAAGAATTTAAAAAAATGTTACTTAAAAGAGGCACGATGGTTCAGAAACGTAAGCAAGCGCCCGACGACTTGCAAGGCGTGGCGGCGGCGAGCTCACCCGCTGCGACGGAAACGGCCTGGGAGGAAGCCAGGCGGTGGCCGCGGCGCCGGGACAGCGCCGCCTGCTGGCCAACGGCCCGCGACAAGAGCTCGGCGCTCCGCAGCTGCCTGCAGGGCGCGGACCCTGCTCTTTCCCGGGAGCTCATTTTGTCCAAAGCAAAGGACGTTTTAGGAGCTTGGGACGTACCCGGAGCCGCCGTTCTGCCGGGAAGAGATCGTTAGGTGCCTGCTACAGTTTGGGAAGGCAGTCTCCCTGAGGGCTTTAATGCTTCCTAAAGCCCAAAAGGATGGATTTGAATTTTATGATAACACTGCCGTTTTAGACCACGCTAGTGGAGAATGGAAAAACAGAACCTGATAGGAGTCCGCTTTAATTTTATTTTATCCTGTCCTAATAGGACTTGCCAAATATTGAGAGGTTATGAAGCAAACTTGAAATATGAGCAGGGGATTGGTTTTTAAGTGTGGATGCGCTAATCATTTCTGCCTGTAATTTTTATTATAGGAAGGTTGCGGTGAGGTTTCTGGAGTCCCGCCTCCTCTCCCCACCTCCGTTTTCTCTTCACTCATTTGACCGGAGCCTCTGCGCTCCTCTCCTTAGAACACGTCATCATCATCCACTGGAAGAGAAGACTGTGGTACCACCTTCTCCCCCTATGGCTGAAGCCGGCAGAAAGATGACGGGTTGCGTTCTGCTCCTGAGCCTGCCTGGTTGCCGGGAACCCTAAATGCATCTTTCTGTCTTGCCTCTCATTAAGCAGCAGGTGCCTTCTCGGGCACGACCCCGTCTTTCACATCATTCAATGATAGCTATTGCTAATTTAAGAATCTTACATAACTTCGTCTTACTTCTAGTAAGAGAATGAAAGCCCACGGATGGGCGCTTTCATAGGCAACTTGCAGCTGACCAGCGCTGTCAGCGATTATCAGAGACCGGGCAGGCGAACTCTGAGCTGCTCTGGTCCGCGCTGGGGGAAAGGCGGGCATTGTCTTCAGCTGCGGGCCCAAGCGGTTCACCGTGTTCCTAAGAGGCACACGGTTTGTGGTCACAAAGGCAGCCCTGGCTAACTCAGTGGGCCACAAAACGGAACCAATGGACATGAGTGTGCGAAAGAATGGAAGGGGTTTTAGGGGTGGTAGGGAAATAGGGTGAGGATAACAGTAACCAGAATGCACTGTGTATATATGGAGAGGCTGGTTTTGTTTGTTTGGGACAAGGTCTCCTTATGTAACTCTGGCTGACCTGGACCTCAATATGTACAGCAGGCTGGCATTTAATACAGAGATTTATCTACCTGCCTCTGGAGTGCTGGGATTAAAGGCATGCGGCACCACGCCCAGCTGTATGAAGTGGTTAGAGAACAAATTCAGTAAAAGGGAAAAAAAGTCCATTAAAAGGGGGAAATAAAAGGAATGATGTTTTACTGGGTCCCTGTATGACATGAAGACTGCATTTACCACCACAGCCCATCTGAAAGCATTAATTATAGGCTCTCGTTCACAACAGCAGTGCCAGAAAAATCCTAGTTAGGAACTCAATGGCGAGGGAAAGAAAGTTGGGTTAGTAGGTCCCCTAGGTGAGTGTCTGAGTTTGCAGCCTTCACAATCGGGATCCAACCAAATGGACACCAGGAGTTCTTTGTTTGGAGGACAAAAGGAGGTATTTACTAACTTCTGGTGAATCAGACAGATCCTGGAAGAGGTTTGACATTTATCTGCAGGGAGGAAGGAGGGAGTGCCTCCCTGTTACTGTATTGTCAGTGTCCTTCAGGGAGAAGATACAGGAACAAAGTAACTGGAAATTAATACAATTCAAGCACATTTCTCCCTGCATGACCCTGGACTGCTGAACCAGCCCAGGGTTACTAAACTAAGGCAAGGACACCGCAGCCTCCGTGGAGGCTGTCCCCAGAGAGAGCCTGCTCCGAGGAGGGAGGGGAGCCAGCTCTTTCTTTGTTATTGAGAAGGGGCTCTCTCCCTTTCCCCCCTCCCTCTCTTACCTATTCCTCCTCCTCTTCCACCAGCTGCTTTCATCTCTTGGGAGGAGATGGCAAAATAAAATTCCTCAGCCACACTGGTCTGAGCCTCGACTCTTCCGGAGTCCTGAACGCTGTGAAAGCAAAGGTCCAAATACTTTTAGAATTGTGAGTTTTGCTTTTCTCCCTCAGTAATGCAAAACCCAACGCTTTGCACTCTACCTAAATGAGGGACACTCCCAGTTTTTACAATTTTTAAGCTGAGCTTCCGGGCAAACTTTCATAAATTTGCCCTTTCTTGTCAAAATGAAATAAAACACAAAGATCACCTTCAGGAAGAAGCAATTAAGCCTTGATCCTAAACTGAAGCCAGGAGAGGAAGAGACACTAGGGCCCTCCTTTCAACCCTCACACCACCAGCTTTATTTATTTGCAAAATTAATATGTTGAACAGGAGTGCAGGAGCCTAAGCTAACCTCAAAGAAAAAAAACTGATACACGAGGAAGAACTCTGCCAGGCCAAGAATGAGTGGGGGCCCTATAACACCAAATTATTTCTCAAAATATGGAATCTTTAAATTTTATTTATTGTTATTGTTTGTGTATGAGGTGGGTGTTAAAAATTGGTTAAATATTTGGCCTAGACGGAGGCCTAACATTTCATTTGGATGGAGTCGGGTTATTTACTCTAGCGACCACCCCTAGGCCACCTTAAGCCATGGTAAACAGACGGGCATCATAATTTCATAGTTCTTTAATGAGATACTGTATTTTTTCCTTCCTAGAATCCACCCCTAGTGCAGTAGCTTGCAGGGCTGTGGGACCACAGCCATGTTTTTATTATTCTGAATTATACTTATTCAGAAAAACATAACTTTTCCTATTCTTTCTTCTCTTTTCTAAGCATGTTTTCCTTAACACTTTGGGCTTTCCCTCTAACACTCTGAGCTTTCCTATTTTTTTCTCTAAAGCCTCCCTTCAGACCATGTGGCTCCTTGTTCCCCATGTCTGACCTAAGGCGCAAATGGCATGGGGTTTCTTTTTTTTTTTTTTTTTTTTTTTTTGGTTTTTTGAGACAGGGTTTCTCTGTGTAACCCTGGATGTCCTGGACTTGCTTTGTAGACCAGGCTGGCCTCGAACTCACAGAGATCTGGGATTAAAGGCGTGCACCATCATGCCCAGCCTGGTTGTTTTGTTTTTTTAAACTCTTTTTTAAATAAAACTGCCCTGAGCTTCTATTTGAGTCCATTCCAAATCCTAAGCTCTTGTGTCATTGCTGGGCCAAGCAGGTCATGTAGAGTGCAAGGACAACTTTTGGGAGCTGGTTCTTTCCTTCCACCTTCTTTACTTGGGTCCCTGGTATCAGGATCCACTTGTCAGGCTTACACAACACGTGCTTTTCCTCCATTAGCCATCTTGCTGATCCTAGGGAACTTGGTGTCCCCCTCTGGGGGTTCTTAATCGCATTGATAAAATAATTTAGAGATGGATTCAAACAGAAGATGAAGGACAGTTTTATTAGAAGTTAAAAGTAAAACAGGGCCAGGCAGAAAAGCTGTAAATCTCAGTAGTTGCCCAGAGGAAAATGGAGAAGGAAAAAAAAAAAAACCATTCCATTTGAGTTAAGCTGACATGGAGGTCAGAAACACAGTGGCAAACAGTCACTTAAATCAGGGGTAGAATAAAGGGAAAATTACATACTTCTATGTTCAGAAAAGCAGGTAGGCTCACGAAACTGGACAGGGGAAGTCCTGCAAACTTCAGGGCTGAGGTGGGAATTTCAGGAAGGGAAGGCACATTATCTCATTTAAGGGATAATTATTCCACCTATCTCTTCAGAGGTGAACTGCCTTCCTGGAGGTGGTCTGGAGTCACCACATTGGCCCACCTGGCCGAAGTGTTAGGTCTCCATTCAGGCCAGAGATTAAATCATCATTGGTCCTTTACTCTTGCTGTGTCATTGCCTCAAGATGGGGAATCTTTACAGTCCCACATACTTAGCTCACACTTAAATACAAAACTGACTCCCTAAAGAGGGATGGGACAATCTGAGGCCCAAACCTGCTCCTCAGGAAAAGGCTTGTTAATGTTCTCATGGTTATAAACACAAGCGAATTTCTTCATCTCACGTCATCTTCTGCTAACCTATAACACCGCTGAAGAGAGAAAGTATAAGCCCTTCTCTCTCTGGTTTGGCCAAACCAATTAACAGATCCATTTTCCTTCACCAATTTCTTTGGAATAGAGAGGAATTAAGGCGTTGGCTTAGTAGTGGTGTAGAAAGTGTCCAACTATTTAACCCAATGACCGCACCATACACCCTTTGCTTAAGAATCTGTTTTTTAGCCAGGCTTGGTGGCGCACACCTTTAATCCCAGCACTCAGGAGGCAGAGGCAGATGGATCTCTGTGAGTTCAAAGCCAACCTGGACTACAAAGGGAGTCCAGGACAACCAAGGCTCTGTTGCACACACACACACACACACACACACACACACACACACACACACACACACACACAAAACCCTCTCTCTGGGGAAAAAAAAAAAAGAATTTGTTCTTCCCAGAGGTCAATGACACTTGTGTGCTAAGAAATCTCTTCAATGTGGGGAAGCAGAGGCAAGGGAATCTCTGTGAGTTCGAAGACAGCCAGGACTACACAAACAAACCCTGTCTGGAGTGGGGGGGAAGAAGAAGAAGCAGAAGAAGAAATATTTTCAGTGTAAAAAGGAAGCTCCCTTAGCAATAGCCTTTTCATGTTATTAGATGCTTTTCTTATAAAAGTAATCTAAACTGGGCGCATGGGGCACACCTGTACCCAGCACTCTGGAAGTAAAGGTAGGAGCTCATGTTCAAGGCCAGTCTGGCTACAAGGTAAAACTCTGTCTACAAAACAAAAAGATGACCTGGAGTGGTGGCTCATGCCTTTAATCCCGGCACTCGGGAGCCAGAGGCGGGCAGATCTTTGTGAGTTCGAGGCCAGCCTGCTCCACAAAGAGAGTCCAGGACAGCCAGGGCTACACAGAGAAACCCTGTCTCGAAAAACCGAAAACAAAACAAACAACAACAACAAAAATGCAGTGAAATGCACCCAGCACTGAGTTCAATCTCTAAATGCCTCAGGTAAATAACACACAGAAACAAAAGACAAAACAAGAAGAATAATTTAACATTGTCCCTTTAAAAGAAAAGCATTCGGAATGGCTTCTCTCTGAGCTAAGCCTGGAATTAAGACAAAGGGGCTTGGCTCAGGCCTTGTTGCATTCCCGGAGCACTCAGACCATCTGTTGCCTGGCTGATTCTTACTTAGACCAAAATTCACACACAGCTTCAGCTCTTGACAGCTGAAGTGGTCTTTTCTTGTGGAACTGGAATTTCGGTTTAGGGCTGGCTGGAATGAGTTCACACATCCTAAAAACAGGTTCTGTGGGTTAGAGAAAGCCCTCTGAGCCCAGAGGAACAGCACACATTTAGAAATAGCCCAGGTTTATTACCTGGAAACTCCCCCCAAATCAAGCTCTTTCATGAGTGTTCTAGCTCCTTAATATAGTTCTTACAGATTTCATCTGCTTGCTAAATCTTCGCTTGTATTGTGTTCAGAACAGTGGAATATTTTCTTGCTTCTCTGGGAGCTTACACAGCAGGAGGAACAGCTGCTGCAGCCCTCAGACAGGTCTCTCCCCCACCAGCCTGGTTAGCCCTCTGAGAGACCCTCCAAAGGCCCCTTTCATAGGCGAGGCCCAGCTAGAACAAATGAGCAGATGTCACAGGCTTATATTTTTACCTTTGTAAAAGAAGAAAAATTTGATGAAACCAACATTGGACATGTTCAAAATTCCCCAAATATGTCATCTCATATTTTAAAGAACTTCAATTTAAAAATCATAAGCACTTTTGGAAACAAAAATCTGTTTTGCACTTTATATTTTGCACATATACAGCAAGGCATTAGACATGTAGCAGGTATCCAAGGAATTCATGCATTAGCCAAGAGCGAGGGTACTAGCCAAGTTTGAGGGCACATACTTGTGTCCCCAGCACTTAAGAAGCAGAAGTAGGGGGATCAGGAGTTCAAAGGCAGCTCCTGCCACTTGAGACCATCTCAAAAGAAAGAGAGCAAGTAACGAAAGCAATGAAAGGACAGTGAAGGTGCTCTAACCGGAGTTTAGACCACACTGTCTGCACAGTGTAATGCCACATGCATCGTTACACCAAAAATAAACCACGTTTTTCCATTTGTATATTATCTTGTTTAGAAACTCAGTCCACTTCCCAGGGTGATGCTGCAAGGAGTAAATGAGGTGGCACTAGGAAAAGGCCACATATTACTGTTGCCTTTATTTTTATGTGACAAACATCACACCGCTGTCCTTCTCTAGTGCCTTTTGTTTAATTTTATTGTTGTTGGTGGTTTTTTTTTTAATTCATTTTTATTTTTTATTTTGCATGTGTGTGGTTCTTGTTTTGTTTTGTTTTAGACAGGGTCTCCTGTGTAGGACAGGCTGGCTTCTTCAGTCTCTCAAAGGCTTGGATTACAGATAGGCATCCCAGCCAGGTCTGTGCTTCCAGGCTACCCATCACACCCTCAGCTCCGTTCACTAACTGCCCTGCTTTGAGCAGCCACAGCACTACAGTTAAGGGCTTCATTTGAAAAGCATCTGGGAGAAAAGAATGCAAGCATAAGTCAGTGTATCAGGCGTGGGACCTTTCTGTGTGTCACCTCACTTGCTTTTCCCA
>CAJQZJ010033609.1:2833855-2901503 GCA_907164525.1 Lophiomys imhausi | reverse complement strand
TTGCTTTTCCCAACAGCACCTTCGTGAGTCTATTACCAATACCTCATGCATAAGGAATAAGTGACTGGAGAGCGGTGGGTTAACCACTGGGAGGCAGGGGGACAACAAATACGCTGAGAACAGAGCTCCTGCCCTGGGCCTCTCTTTGAATGCAAGGTGCTCATAAAGGGCCCCAGCTACTTTCCGCTCTTCTATGTTGTTAGTGACACTCCAATAAAGCGTATGCCTGTTCCAACCTGCCCTGTGAATACAAACCCAGCTACATGTTCACGCGTGCCATGAAGTCATTTCAAGAGCACCTGCACCAGGTTAGGTAAAAACAAGTGAAAGGGGCCACTGTCCCACCCTGCCTGTAAACATCTCTGTCTGCGAGAGGTGCTCTGTAAGGCACAGACAGGAGAAAAGCAAGTCGAACAGAGAGCACATGGCAGCATTGCTATTTTTAGAGGTCACACAAAACAATGACACATTTATATGCATATATCCATGACCACTGAAGGACAAAGGTTCACAATAGTGGCTCCCTGAGCAGGGGACAGAGCCTGAGGTAAAAGAATGGTGATTTTGTACATATGTAAAAGAAAAGAAACAAAGGACAAAGGATAGGGATTGGAGGATCAGAGACTGTCAGAAAATAAAAGATTAAAATAAATAAATCTAATAAACTTTTTAAAAAGAAAATAAAACATTACCCACGTTCAGTAAAAGAAATGGTGTGATCACACCAGGCTAAAACTCTCTGCCTTGTCTGTATCCATAGAGACCGATGGACCAGAAGACAGATGTTGGGTTAACGTCTTATCATGAATTCCATGGTTTTTAATATTTAGTATTTCTTATCTCTAATGGAAAGGCTCCGACATTTTTGGCTCTTGGAACCAGACCAGCCTGGACTGGACGGAGGGCTGACTGTATTTCTTTGTACTGTCGGACTAATATCCTTAACTACTGAGTGGGGAGAATAGGAACAGTCTGCACAGAATAATGTGATGATTAAAGGAGAAAATAAATGCACAATAACATGAGACTCAGGCAAATGGGTCCTGTGAATTCCAGCTTGACTGCTCCCCACCCTGTCCCATCCACTTCGCCTAATTTTTTCTTTTACCTTTCAGACACCTAAGTGCCCCACGCTGAGACTATACTTTGCTCATTACTAAGTGCCTATATAAAGGCCAAGTTAAATTAATAAAGCATTGTAATTTGGGATACTAGCTAAACAGATAGGCTTCACTTATTTGAAACATTAGATTGTGCAAATGTATGTTTTTAAGCATCAATAGTCTGACTCATCTATTAATTTTTAAGAAATAACTGAATTAAAAAAATACATCTCTCTTAAAAAACAAAACATTTTTGGTACAAGAGATAAACCTCCCAGATCAGAGAGGCAATCTAAAGTGCAAACCAAAGATATAATTAAATATTTTTATATCTTACAATGTGTTTATACCTGACCCCAATAAAACCAGACACTTCTGAAATTTCAGCAATTGAAATGTAAGCCTTACATTAAAAGGATTTCAAAGATAGAGAAACGCTAATGTCACTAAATAACTTAATACAAAAAATAAATGAGAACTCATTCATACCATGAGAAACAGTATGCACACAGCACCACATCCAAGCGATACATGATGTAACCATCTTCTGTTTCAGGCTCACGTTTGGAACAGACCCAAGCTCTCTTCTGCCTTTGTTGGATGTGCTTGAATTTAGAAAAGCGAAGATTTTTCAGAAATCTGAAGATTTCTGATGAAGTAAATAAGAATCCAGTTAGAGATGTTTTACACTCTAAGTTAAGAAAAGAATTGATCTGAAGGACCCATTTTCCCTGAGCTCCTCCACCTCATCAGAGCAGGGCGCCTATTGTTCACTTTCTTCTACTCTAATTAGATTTGACAGATTGCTCTTTCTGACATGACTGGCTGTTGCCAAGAACAAGAGAAGAGATGGGGCTGACCTTGTCATTGTGCCCTTGGGATCAGAGCCCCTTATCCCAGTCAACAGATGACAGAAATGTATCCCCAGCAGCTTCCAATCTGTTCCCTGCCTCCTCCTCTGGCTCTTTCCATAACTGCTCCCCAACAGCCTGAGTGTTCTTAGCCTCACACTGAGAAACTGATCTCCTAGGTAGGCCATTCTTAGTAACACTGTGACCTTTGTTTTTTCTGCAAGCCTCTGAAAGGGGTTAGATGGGCATATTCACCCCCCTCCGCTCTGATCCCCTCCATCTCCCCCTCCCCACATCCTTCCTTCCTTCCTTTGTTTCATCAGGGCCCTCCTGTATCTCAGGTTTGTTTTGAAGTCTGTCGCTGAGGATGACCTTGAACTTCTGATCATCCTGCCTTTTGCCTCCCAAGTACTGAGAGTGTTTGCACCAGTGCTGAGGGTCTAACCTAGGGATTGTACACACACTCTTCCTACTGTGCAACCTAGTGTACCCAGTCTTGCCATATAGCCCTGGTTGTCTTGGAACTTGCTACATAGACCAGGCTGACCCTAAATTTGTGATAATCATCCAGACTACCTCCAGTAGTCTATTTTTCTTTACTTTTATTTTAATATTACATTCATTTGTTTATTTTTGGAGAAGGGAGCTCATGTATGGGAGTCAGTCCCAGGACTGGTCCCAGGTCATCAAGTTTGTGGCAAGTCCCTTTACCTGCTGAACTAGCTTAGCTCCCCAGCCCCTTCTACAGAGAAAGCTGTTAGAATCCTCCACTGGAGCCAGG
The DNA here is from genome assembly GCA_907164525.1 of Lophiomys imhausi. Lineage (NCBI taxonomy): Eukaryota > Metazoa > Chordata > Mammalia > Rodentia > Muridae > Lophiomys > Lophiomys imhausi. The sequence goes on along the minus strand of CAJQZJ010033609.1, from coordinate 2,898,768 downwards.
GAACGTTGAAAGCTTCATGATTCAGAGCCAGGGAGGACTTCCCATGTCTGAAGCAAATCCATGCCAGAGTTCGTGTGCTTTGTCTATCTGAACATCAATGAACATGGACCCAGACTTGCTACATACACGACTGTGACTGAAGGGAATAAAAATTATTAAGAGACCCCCTAAGTCGGCAGTAGGGCCAGGCCAGCCGCCAGGTCCCAGGAACTTAGCTGACCATAAAAAGGGTGAAACCGCCGGGCGGTGATGGCGCACGCCTTTAATCCCAGCACTTGGGAGGCAGAGGCAGGCGGATCACTGTGAGTTCGAGGCCAGCCTGGTCTACAAAGTGAGTCCAGGACAGCCAAGGATACACAGAGAAACCCTGTCTCGAAAAACCAAAAAAAAAGAGGGTGAAACCAAAAATAAAGGTCAATTGGGCCTCGGGCACCCAGGGTTTCAGGAACTGGCTGACCACAAAGATAACAAAACAAGATTAGATTCATTCCTGAGACAAACAGATGTAGGATGTTTCCCGCTGATTAACTAATGGGCTGGTACATTCCACCTGTATTTCTCCTCCCCCTTGGGTTGTGGTAAACAATGGGCTGGGCTGGTACTTCCCACCTGTAATTTCCCCCACCCCCTTAATCTGTGGTGCTCCCCTATTAAATATTCTACTCTCCCCCAAATCGTGGTCGCGGCTCCTACCCCTGCGTGGGATATGAGTGGCACCCTCAGTGCACTGAGCACCCCCTTCCCCCCTTCCCCCCCTTCACTCCGAAATAAACCTCTTGCGATTGCATCAAGATGGTCTCTTGCAAGTTTTGGGGCGGCCGTGATATCCTGAACGTCGGGTGAGGAGCTTCCCTCCCCCGGGTCTTTCATGACAAGATAGTCACTGAACAAAAAACTGCTGATAGCAAGCTGTCTGTCCAACCTGTGAACAATCAGGACACTGAAAAGTTACTGACCAATGTTACAGAGATAAGGTGGGCTGCTTAAGACACAGGAGTAAAGTATTAACTGTCTCATGATCTAGCAGGGGCGTGGCTTAACCAGCTGAGCAAGTTTAACTCTGAGGACTTGGGAGAGATGAACAAAAAGCCAGAGTCCTGAGGAGAAGGGGGCTACAAAGAGAAAAGAGAGAAGGAGCTCCACAAAGAAGTAAGAGAGAATGGGCTTTACAAAGACGTAAGAGTAGGTCTGGAGAGGTGGCTCAGAGGTTAAGAGCACTGGCTGTTCTTCCAAAGGTCCTGAGTTCAATTCCCAGCAACCACATGGTGGCTCACAGCCATCTACATTGAGATCTGTTCCCCGGGCATATATGTAGAGCTAATACTGTATACATAATAAATAAATAAATAAATAAATAAATGTTTAAAAAAAAAGAAGTAAGAGTAAAGAGGCTTTACAGAGAAGTAGGAGAAAGCTCTACAGAGAAGAGAAAGGGCTACAAGGTAGAAAGCGGTTGCTGCTCTCCCAGCTGCTGGTGCCCCCCAAACTGCTGCTTGTTCTTCCTGCTGCTGTCTCCTGGTTTGCTGGACTTCTACTGAGACTGGTATTGCCCCCAAAGAACCCAACGACCCTAATCAGCAGGAAGTAGCTCAAAGAGAACTCTGCCCCCTTTCACCTTTAACCTTCTTTTCCACCTAGTGTTAGCAGGTTGGGAAGAACAAGGGGTGGAAGGGAAAGAGCACAATTAAATACAGTAAAATAAGTAGAGTGAATAATATAAAAATAATAATAATAAAAGCTGCCTTGTTACACATGACTACATTACTACATAAAAATTATCTCATGAAACAGTTACTGGAAGTGAGCTTAGAGATCATCTAGTCTAAGACCAGCAGGGTGGCTCAGTGGGTAAGGCCACTTGCTTCTAAGGACTGAGTTCCATGCCCAAAACCCACAGTATAGAAGGAAAAAAACTACTGTCCCACATATTGTCTTCTGAGCTTCTCACAACACACTGTAGTAGCACACACACACACACACACACACACACACACACACACACACACACAAACACACATACAATGCCACACACATAAAATTAGTAAATACATGAATATAAGGTTTTGAGGTAAGGTTTCATTATGTAACTCTGGCTGGCCTGGAACTCACAGAGGTCCACCTGCCTCTGCTATGAAAAGCTGGGAGTGTGTGACACCATGACCCCACTACACACACACACACACACACACACACACACACATCTATGTTACTGTTGGGTTTAAGATGCAGGTCAAGCCGCTGAGGCACTATTTAACATACTGAAGTGGCCCTGGCGTCTAGGCTCACCCAGCATCCCTCAGTTCCTACCTGTTACAGGCATGGCTGGCACTCTCCACCCTCTACCCTGAACTTTCCAGCCCAGGGGCTGGGCTTCCCCTCCCCCAGAAGCTCTCCCCTGTATAATCCAGACATTTTGGTCTCCCTCTCTCTCTGCATTTTCTTTCTCCCTGTGTGTGCACACTTTTTCTCTCTTTGTCTTCCTCCTCCCCTCTGTCTCTCCCCCCAGGGTGACTTCCCTGGCCTCATTCCATGAGACCAGTGAACCTGCCCAGAGCAGTTCCCAATAAACCTGCCTTTATACTTTAATTTCATTGACAGAGAATAACTTATCAGTTATATATTAGATTAGATGATTTCATTCATATATCTATATGAATATATAAATAAATCTAATAGCTTTGTCTGGGAAGTTAAAAAACAGACCAAAAAAAAAAAAAAAGTGGCGCTGACAGGTACAGCAGCACATTAGCAGCTAATAAATAAATACTGGCACTGAGCAAGAGCCTGCTGCCTCTTTGGCACTAGCCTGGCTTCGCTCAGCATGGTCCCCATCCTTGATAATGAACAACACTGATGAGGAAAACCCTTCTTTCCCTCAGGACAGATTTTTCAGAACTCCTTTCCCAGCAAAAGAGAGCTCTTACAGTAGAAAGCTGAGTCATCAAATAGCACTGGACTCCTGGGGACAACAGTCTCAGGAGCTTGGCTTGGGGAACTGCAAACAAGAGTGACTACGAGAAAGTTCTTGAGATAGGCCACTTACCAGGAAGCTCATTCACTATGTGTATTCACCTACTCAAAGCACATGCTCACTGAGCCCTGCGCCCTGATAAGTCAACCTGGTCTACAGATCGAGTTCCAGGATAACCCCTACACACCAAAAAACAAAAAACAAACAAAACAATCCTATATCAAAAAACAAAACAAAACAAAACAAAAAAACCCAACAAAACAAGCCGGGTGTGGTTGCACACACTTTTAATTCTTAACTTGGGAGACAGAGGCAAGCAGATCTCTGTGAGTTCAAGGCCAGCCTGGTCTACAAAGCGAGTCCAGGACAGTCAGGGCTCTGTTACACAGAGAAACACTGTTTAATTAAATTAATTAATTAAAACAACAACAAAAAAAGTCAACTTTACTTACAGAGTGATGTCAGCCTGTTCTGCAGAGTGAGTTCTGCCAGGCTGATCTGCATGCCCTTGGAGAGTCCTTACAAATTCTAACTCATTACACATGACCTAATCTGTGGGCTGTTTGTTTGTTTGTTCGTTTTGTTTGTGGGGGTGGTTTGGTTTGGTTTTCAAAATAAGGTCTCACTATGTAGCCCTGACCGTCCTGGAACTTGCTCTGTAGACCTGGTTGTATGTGTGTATGTATGTATGCGCACCTCACACATGAGGAACCCTTGGAAGTCAGAAGAGATGTTGAGGAATGAAGAGGTGGCTCAGCAGTTGGGAACTAGCTGTTCTTCCAGAGGACCTGGGGTTTGATTCCCAGCACCTACATGGCAACTCCAGTTCTGAGGAATCTAATGCCCTCTTCTGGCCTCTACAGACACAACATACATGTGGTGCAGTGTAACAGAAATTTTTTATTTATCACATATGTTTATTAATACTTAACAATCACCTATAAAATTCCTAAATCCTAAAATCCAAACCCTAATTCTAAAACCTATAATCTAACTAAGAATATCTTAATACCTAAAATACTCTAATACCTATAAAAAAACAAACAAACACTTACCCTAACCTAAGTTTCTTAGAAGGATATTAATTCTCTTGGATAATTCTCTTGGTGTGGATCCATATGGATGGCTTGCTTCTAACAAGTCTTTCAATCTTTTTTTGTTTTTGTTTTTTGTTTTTTCAAGACAGGGTTTCTTTGTATAACAGCTCTGGCTGTCCTGGACTCCCTTTGTAGACCAGGCTGGCCTTGAACTCGCAAAGATCCGCCTGCCTCTGCCTCCCAAGTGCTGGGATTAAAGGCGTGCGCCACCACCGCCCGGCTTAGATCTTTTTTTTTTTAATGTTTATTTATTACTTCAAGTTACATCTCCATCACAGTGTCCTCTTTCCACCCCCTCCCAGTCCCACTCCCCATCTCTTACCCCCTCTCCTTTCTATCCTTCTCCTCCTGAGTGTGATGTCCCTATATATCAGTTCCCCGCCCCAGTTCAGCAGTCTATTCATCAGATCTTAAGGCCAGTTTATAAATTTAATCTGTTCCGACCACTGATGTAGGGTGGTCTTTTAATCAGCCAAGAATTGCCTCTATGGTACTAGGACCCAATTGTTTACAAGATTAAAAGTTTATCCAAATTGCTTTGCAGTTCCGCTTACCGTTCTGATGCTCTGGAGCTCCAAGGGAAATACTTCCAAAGGTCTCTCCATTCTGGCGTTCTGGAGTTCCGGGGTAGATGGCTCCAAAAGTCTCTACCTCTATGCTCTTCACCAGTGTGGACTCCAGGCAGGTCAGTGCAAAAATTGTGATGGACGGCGGCGTGGTCTCAGCATGAGTTGGCAGAGGAAAACAAGGAGGAGGGTGGGGCTGGAGGCCTTGTGGACTTGAGATTTAAATCCTCCTTGTGGTGATGAATTTGGCATATCTGGCATTCTTGTTGCCATAGTCCCTGGCAGGCTTTTTCAAAGCACGCCCCAACAACAGTGCATCCTGTGGTTCCATGATTCCCCTTGACATTGATGTCATTTGTGAGGCTTCTTAACAATGCCCTTCAATGACATGTGTCTGGCCAATTGGTTCCAGCCATATCATTTACCAGAAACACCAAGCTTCTGCTAATCCAAAATCCCTATGCTGCTAGACATTACACTAACTTCACTAACCCTACCACAGTGCAGAGACACATGCAGGCAAAACTTCCATACATATAAAAATAAATATTTTTTGAAAGGAAGAAAGAAGAGGCATTGGGTCCCCTGGAACTGGAGTTAGACAGTTGGGAGCTACAGTTTGGGTGCTTGGAACCAAACCCAGATCCTCTGCAAGAGCTATCTCTCTAGAAATCATATTTGTTTATTTGTATGCCACAGCACAAGAGGGGTCACAGAACAACTGAGGAAGTCAGTTCCCTCCTTCACCATGTGGGTTCCAGAGAATGAACTCAGGTTATCAGGTTTGATGGCAAGAACCTTTATCTGCTGAGCCATCTCACTGGTCTCAACAAACTCCATTTGGAACATTCTAATGGTAGGGTGGACTGTGGGTTAGGGACATTGATAGAAAGAAACAAGCCACAAGGTAAAGACTGAAAGAGACCACAGCCAACATAACTTTACTTTTCTTCTTTTTATCTTTTTCTTCTTTGCATGAAAGTCTTACTGTGTTATTTATGATGCTCTTGACTGTCTAGGCTCAAATGGCGACCCTTCTCCTCTTTATCTACCAAACAGCTGGGACATCAGCAAATGCCATGTGTCCAGCTTTGCTGCCAATATTTTTGTTTTGTCTTTTGAGACAAGAGTTAATCTGTGTATCCCTGGGCTGGAACTTGATAGTAGATCAGGCTCGTCACACATTTGCTATGTTTGTCTTGCCTCTGCCTCCAGAATGCTGGGATTACAGGCCTGCTCTAACCAAAGGGTAAGGGACTTGTGATTCAGAAGGCAAATGCTTATCTGGCATACACAGATCTCCAGCACCGCATAAGCAGGTGTGGTGTGGTGGTAAACTTTAACCCAGAATGGATAATTACAGTGTGCCCAGAAGACTCAAGATAAAGTATTCTCTGACCTCTACATGTGTGTGTGGTATGCACATGCCTGCACAGCACCACACACACACACACCCTTCACAAATTGTAATAAATAAATACCTTTCTTTTTCATTTACTTTATCCCTCAGCATTTCTCTGAAACCATCAAGCACTTTCTGGCTGGCTCTTCTCCCTAATCCCAATTATCTGTATTTAGGTAGTTTTTCTCCTCTTTCTGTGCCCTCACCAACAGACTGCTCTTTCTGAGCTCAGCCTGGCATGCAGGATTCTCTCTTACATCAGTCTTGGTGCCTTTGCCAAAGATGATGGCTTTTGCTAAGAAAGCCAATTGTGTCAGAGGACAGCTTGTGTGTTGTTGCGTCCCCCTCGACCAGCAAGGATGACGCAACTCACAAAAGCTCTTCTCCAGCAGTTTATTCAGGTCCCTTGAAAACAGTCTTCCAAAATCCGAATGAATGAATGCCCGGGCAGACCCAACCCACAGGCTAAACACTAAATGAACAGTCAATCAAGTAAAGCCACGTAGTGCTATCTTAGAGGCCCACGTATGCGGAAGGAAGCCAGATCAGCGGTCTTAGCCAAATATGAACTTGTTTATCATCGAGAGCGCTCACCGTCGGGCTGGTGGAAGGCAGAGACCGGCGCCATCTTTAGGGCACGGCACATCGCAGCTCTCTACAGTTCCCCCTTTTTTATTTTTTCTAAAGTAGATAAAAAGTCCCTGGAAAGGCTTCGTAATCCCTCTATCTGGGGATCTCATGGTGGGCCTGAGCCTGTAGGAGGGCGGTGCTCAAACTCTTACCCGTCTCTGGGTCAGCCTCCCCACTCGGGACTGCCCTGTCTTAGGTGGCCGAGACTTACCCGTCAACTCCGTCACTGACTTGCCAGACCCTAATATCCGTGGAACGAATACCTCAGTGGGCAGGGACTATGCTTAGTGAAGATTTACTTCACGGCAGCAAGCCATGCCTGAGGGGACTGGCCCGCCTCAGTGGCGACAAGGGCTTGTATAATCATGGCTGCATTACGCTTTTGTGTGGTTCTCATTTTGTAGATGCACCATAGGCAAACCAGAGAGGCTAGTATCATTAGTATCGCCAAAGAGCCTACGCCCGCCCATTCCTTAAGATGATCCATAGCCGTCTGTATCCAGGAAGTCAAACCAGTAGCCAGGCTCAGATCCACCCGAGTGGAGTTGATGTGGACGATTGTCGCTCTCAGCTCTCTCATCAAATTTTCAAATTCAGCCGACCAATCCTGTAAGAGGAACTTTGACAATTGTCTAGACAAATTAGCAGCTTTTGTATAATTTTGATATTGTACGGAAGTAACACACAAACCTTGCAATTTCCACTCACACCCCAATTGTGCTAGTTGCCAAAGAGAATAAATCTGTTCTTGTATTAAATCTATACATTGATTAACTATCATAAGACCTCCTTTGAGATGAGAATTCATAGAGGTCTGAGTATCCAATGCCTGTGCCACAGTGGCTGAGATGTTATTCAGGGCATTGGCAGTCTATATAGAACTAGACAAGGCAATAGCTGAGGCAGTAGCTCCCACAGCAGCAACAGTGATAGCAGTAACAATAGCTGCAGTGATGCCAAAATCTCTTTTAAACCTGAATAGCATCATGGTATTAGGAGCCTCTACAGGAACTGGTACATATCGAGGCATTCTAGTCACCACAGCCACAGGAAAGGCTGTGGCATTCCAGCATAGGGCATAAAAACATGTACTCGGAGTGCATACTAACTTTTATTCACCTAAGGATGCACTCCCATTACTTACAATCCACAGAAAGGGAGGCCAGAGACACACTGGCGAGGCTGAAAAGTTCTTGTTGCGGTAAGAATGAAACAAAGAATTCCAAGTACCAGAGCCACTACCGCTAGAAAAATCCAATTTGGTAGCGGACCCTAGGGAAAAATTACCTCTTTGATAAATTCCTCCCCCTAGCATAATGACAGGTCCCAAGTCCATGCAACTTCCATTTACACCACACAAAAGCCACAAATCAAAAGGATTGGTGGCAGTCTGCTGAGGATCCCTAGTAGATATATCAAGCATTCCTGTACAAGACTTACTCACTATATTACTAATCATGGGGCTAAAGGAAAAATAATCTTGTTGAACCCAAACTGCTCTGCGCTCCTGACATCTAGTCCAGGGAAAAGGTCCTTCCTCTCCTATGGATCCTCTACAAAATGGTGCCCAGCATGGCTGTCTGGGGGGGTCCCGGTCAGAGACTCGTGTGGGCCACCATCCTTTAAGGCGAGAACCAATGCCTGAAAACAAACCACCACTCCTACCCCCAAACCTCAGTTGTGGTAAAAAATCTGCTGACTGCTGAGACAATTTAATGCATTTTGTATCATCTGACCTATTGAAGCTCATTAAAAAGCACAGACTACCCTTCAAGCTGACATTTCTATTACCCTCTATAGGGCTTTTCTGATCATCAAAGGGAAGGTAGGGTAAGCCTAGGCTTCTATTACTGCTAAATAAGCGTGGAAACACAGTTGCATCATGTCTGACCGGCATCGGCTTTGGGAATATCGACAGGATCCCCCATCTCGGCTCAGTCATTCCTGACATACTCACTGTTACTATCACCAGAATCCTTAGGAAGGTCTTCATGATGAATCTTCCTCACAAGGCGCTCAGGCACCCACACTGGATCTTGTTGATCCTGAGGAAAAACACAAACAGACCCTCTCGCCCATGTTAGCACGGGGTCAGGCCCCCGCCAAGAGCCTGTCAGAATGTCCTTCCACTTCACCATGCTTTTAGGTGAACCATGGGAATCCTGATGTCTGTCCGCTGCTGAGCGGCCTTGAGCATCCAAATTGAAAAAATTTACAGTAAATAAGGCTAAAGATATTCTCTCCTTGGGGGTACGGCCTTGGCCTATTCCCCCTTTTTGTTTTTGTAAGCATTTTTTTTAAGGTGCGATGAGCATGCTCCACAATTTTTTGTCCTTGAGGATTGTATGGTAATCCATGATTAAGCTGTACCTCCATGTGGTTGTAGAAGGAGACAAAGGACTGAGCCGTATAGGCTGGTCTATTGTTCGTTTTTAGTTGTTGTGGTTTTTCCCATGTAGCCCAGGCTTTTAAGCAATGTCCTATGAGATTGCAAGTCTTTTTTTTACTCATAGGTGTAGCATGTATGATACCTGAGCAGGTATCCACAGATACATGAATATATTTTAAGGTTCCAAACTCTGAAATGTGGGTAACGTCCATTTGTCAGATTTTGAGTGGCATCAACCCTCTAGGGTTCACTCCCACACTGGGAGGATGATGATGAATCACATACTGAGGACAGTCCAAAACCACTTATCTAGTATCTGCTCTAGACAAATGGAATTTTTGTTGTAGAGTTTTTGTATTTACATGAAATAATTGGTGAAACTGTCTGGCTTGGTCCAGGAATGAGCTCCAAAAAATGTATTTCATCTTGGTCCATTGATCAACTTTATCATTACCTTCACTTAATGGTCTAGGTAATCCTGTATGTGTTTTGATATGTTGAATATAAAAATATCTTTTTCTCTGTCAGATTAAAACTTGTAACTCTTGTAATAAGGCACATACTGTACTACTATTCTTTTTTTTTTTTTTTTTTTGGTTTTTCGAGACAGGGTTTCTCTGAATATCTCTGGCTGTCCTGGACTCGCTTTGTAGACCAGGCTGGCCTCGAACTCACAAAGATCCGCCTGCCTCTGCCTCCCAAGTGCTGGGATTAAAGGCGTGCGCCACCACCGCCCGGCTCTGTACTACTATTCTTAATAGGACCTGTTAATTTTAATACTTTTACTGCGTTGACCACATAGACTGAATCTGAAATCAAATTGAATGTAAATTGACATCTTTTAAACATCTCCATTACTATTTTTAATTTTATTATTTGGGGGGAGCCCGGTTGAAATTGACATAACATGGGCTCTTGTCTTTTTATCAAATAGGCTCCACAGCCTGTCTTTGAGCCATCAGTAAACACATTTGGTGACCCTTGAAGTGGTACTGTTGAAGTAACCTTAGGGAATATCACTGGGTGCTCCTTAAAAAATGATAGCAATGGATGTTTAGGGTAATGGTTATCAATCACTCCTTTAAAGCTACATTGTAATATTGCCCAGTCATCTACAGTGCCACACAAAATCTTAATTTGATAACTGGAATAAGGCACTATTATACTGGCAGGAGCAACTCCAAAAGACTGTAAGCATTGTTGGATACCATTTAAGGCTAAAGCAGCAAGTGTAGTGGGATAATGTTTTATTTTGTTTTTACTTGTGTCCACATCCCCGGGCAGAAAGATCTCCCTACTTTCAGAGACTGAACAGGCTGATCTATCTGAGTGGCTTTTGGATATGGAGGAGGAGTTGAAGGCGCCACGGCAACAGCTTTACTTACACCAGCCGCCGCCAGCGTGGCTGAAGGCGCTGTAGCAACTGCTTCTCCCACACCGACTGCCGCTGACGTGTCCTTCTCTTTTACCTTTTTCTTTTCCTTTTTTCTTATAACAGTCCTCTCCAACTGTTCTAGTAGAGCGTGTAGCTCTCCTTCAGAATCTGTGTTCTCTGAGTCCTCAAAATCTCTAAAATCTCTAAAATCTGTGAGATCGGGATAGAGAGGAACTTTTTTTTTGCCTCCCTTTTCACTGTCTCCCTGCTCAAATCTTTCGCCTTTGTTACTTTCCTTTTCACTGTCTACTTGCTCAGATCTTTCCCCTTGCAGCAGTTCCAAGGCTGACTCTCCCTCTTTGATTGCATTACAACATCTCTGATCTTCTAAACAACTCCTCACCATTTTCTAAATCGGTCTTACTCCATGCTTTAGAGTCCCCTGCTCCCAAGCAAAATCCAAGTCCCTGCCTAATCTGTCCCAGCAGGATACCGTAAGATTCCCGGACACCGCAAACCACGGAGCCACGGAATCATATTCATTTAAAAATCTTTCTAGGGTAGACTTCTTAATCTTCAAATTCCTAGCTAAAAGTAGCTCCTGAAGAGCCAGAAAAATTGGGTGTGACTCAGACAATCCCATGTTTAAAATTTTTACTTTCGGTTCGCAGCTTCCCCACGAAACTGTATCTTTTGTTCGCTATCTCCGCGAAACTTTACCGTACGTTCACTATCTCCGCGAAACTTCACCGTACGTTCGCTATCTCCGCGAAACTTTACCTTGTGTTCGCTATCTCCATGAAACTTTATTGTCCTGATTTATCCCAGGAACTTACCAACGCGTTGTCCCTGACTGCAGGAGTTCTGAGTCTTTTCTGGGTCCCCGTACGGGCCACCACTTTGTCGCGTCCCCCCTTGTCTAGCAAGGAATGACGCAACTCACAAAAGCTCTTTTTTTGTAGTTTATTTAGGTCCCTTGAAAACAGTCTTTCGAATGACGGGGCAGACCCAACCCACAGGCTAAATACTAAATGAACAGCCAATCAAGTAAAGCCAAGTGGTGCTATCTTAGAGGCCCACGTATGCGGAAGCAAGCCAGATCAGCAGTCTTTGCCAAATATGAACTTATTATCAAAAAGAGCACTCACCGTCGGGCTGGTGGAAGGCGGAGGCCAGCGCCATCTTTAGGGCGCGACACTTCGCAGCTCTCTACATGTAATCACACCATAAACTGAGGGAGGAGGATTGTCTGTCATGAGTTCTAGGCTAGCTGGAGCTACAGTGTGATATTCTGCTTCAAAAGCTAAAATAGGGCCGGGCGGTGGTGGCGCACGCCTTTAATCCCAGCACTTGGGAGGCAGAGGCAGGCGAATCTTTGTGAGTTCGAGGCCAGCCTGGTCTACAAAGCGAGTCCAGGACAGCCAGAGCTGTTAAACAGAGAAACCCTGTCTCGAAAAACCAAAAAAAAAAAAAAAAAACTAAAATAGGCAGATGGAGAGATGGCTTATCAGTTGAGAGCACTGGCTGTTCTTTTGGAAGACCAGAGTTCAACCCAGTTATGTAGTGGTTCACCACTGTCTGTAATTAGTTTCAGCGAACCCAATGTCCTTTTCTGACCTCTTCAGGCACTGTGCATACACATGGTGAACATACATAAAAGCAGGCTAAACATTCAGAAAATAAAAATAAATAAATCAGCAGGGTGGCAATGGTGCACACCTTTAATCCTAGCACACAGGAGAAAGAAGCAGGTGGATCTCTGAATTTGAGGCCAGCCTGGTCTACGGAACAAGTTCCAGGACAGCCAGGGCTACACAGAGAAACCCTATCTCAAAAAACAAAACAACAACAAAATAAAAAACCCTAAATGCACTGGCTGCTTTTGTGTCAACTTGATACAAGCTGGAGTCATCAGAGAGGAAGGAGGCTCCATTGAGGAAATGCCTCCATGAGATCCAGCTGTAAGGCATTTTCTCAATTACCGATCAGTTACTGATCAGTGAGGAAGGGCCCAGCCCATTGTGGGTTGAGGTCCTGGGTTCTAAAAAAAAAAGGCAACCTGAGCAAGCCAGGAGAAGCAAGCCAGTAAGCAGTACCTCTCCATGGCTTCTGTATCAGCTGCTGCTTCCAGGTTCCTGGCCTGTCTGACTTCCTTCACTATAAACTAAAATGAGGAAGTGTAAGGCAAATAAGCCCTTTCTTCCCCAGCTTGCCTTTTGGTCATGGTGTTTCATTGCCACAACAGAAAACCTAAGACACCAAACAAACAAACAAATAAATTATTTTTTTCATAAAAAGTTCCCATTTTGTGGTTTTCTGCTTTTGAATGCATGTTCTTAAAGGGCAAGCATAAATCCCTGCACCAACTACCTGGTAACTGAGGCGACAGTGTGTCTAGGAGAGTATAAGATGATGATAAAGGTGAGGAGAAGGTAATTAAAGACCCGAGGCTAAGCTCTAGACACATCCTGTTATTACATTTCACATTATACCAATTACCATAGCCTGCCTTCTCCTTATTACTTTAAACAACATCAACCAGCTTGTTTTGAAGGCTGAAGCTTTGTGTCTCATGTGGTCCCTTGATTACATTCTCGTAAAGTCCTTGGGACTCGGTTGCTATGGAGAAGACAAATTACTGCTGCAGCAGGAATCCTGGCTGCGGCCGCTGATACTACCCAGAAGCCATCATGCCCACGCAGAAAGCATCTTGTCCTAAAAGACTGTAGAAAGCTAATTGCTTAAAGAATGTCTGTAGGATGCCCCACCCCACCCCGTGCCTATTTCCTTAGTACATTTAAATACTGTATTTGCAAAGGAGAGATTACGAACTAAGAGCTAATTGAAAAAGCAGAAACGATCTGTTGTTTTAGGAAGGCCAAGACTCTGCACCACCTGCTCTGTGGGTTCCTTTCCCCAAACCTCTTAAAATACTGCAGTGAGTAAGCTGCCAGCTGAAGAGCGAACATGCCCGCCCCCAGCCTGGCTCTGTCACCACCAGGTTCTGTCTCTCTGGACTTTGCTTTTCTGGTCTAAGATTTCTGATTAGTAAGATGATCACTGAAAGTTAGGAAAACATCTCCAGCTCTTTCCTCCCTGTCCTGCCTGCCCACCCACCCTAGCCTCTGTCTTTGGTTCTGGCCATACAAAGGCATCGTGAAGCCTACATTTACTAGCTAAAGTGATGTATTCTTTATATATCCCCCCTCTCACTCCCAAGAAGTGTCTAGGAAGCACTGGGGGATGTTTGGATTCAAACTAGAGAGGGTGGTGATGTTGAATGTCTGGCTGTGTGGAGCTGTCTCAAGGAGGGTCCCACCCAAGCTGAACAGCCACTGCCGCCAGCTCTCTATTTCCCTTCTAGTGGTTTCTCAGAATTCAGGTTTCTCTAGAGTCTCCATAATTGTTTTAAAGCATACCAAGCCTTTCAATGCAGTTCTCTGATAGAACTACAGAGCCAGCAGTCAGCGTTAAGGGCTAGGTCAGCTCTCTGTGTGCCAATCGCTTGGCAGCACTGGCCCCCTGAGATGTCTCCTGGCATCCACCCAACCTCACTCTCAACATTAAGCTGCTCTTTGTGAGTCCAGTAAGTTATACGTAAGTCTTCCGATATGCACCTGTTTTCAACAAGAACTTCGCCCATGCCCCTCACCCCAGGTTGAAAAAGAAACACACCGGCTTGCTTTAGGAAAATGACTTTTAAATGCCCACCAAATATTTGTTCCTTTTCATTGTCCCCAACCCACACCATTTAGAGTGTAATTTGAGTTACTGCCCCTTCAGGTTCTGAGGTTACCAGCCTTTCTTACATTATGCTAATTGCCTCTTTAAAACTGCCCAGCCCTAAGTGATGGCCCTGTGTGCACAGAGCGTTCAGCTGAGGAGAGAAGGAAGGCACGCCCCTCACTGGAGCAATGCCACATGAAGGGCACTAGCAGTGACTTGCGTGGCTGTGGCCTCAGGAACTCTAACAATGTCCCCAAAAGGCAAGAGGACTAGACTGTCAGGGAGTGCCAGGCACCAGGTCAGCACTAAAACAAGTGCAAAACAGAGTTCCTATTTAACCAAACAAAAAACAGTTAACCTGGACTTGGTGGTGGTGGCAGCGGCGGCGGCAGCAGCAGCACACACCTTTAATCCCAGCACTTGGGAGGCAGAGGCAGGCAGATCTCTGTGAGTTCAAGGCCAGCCTGGTCTATAAAGTGAGTCCAGGACAGCCAAGGTTTGGTACATAGAGAAACCCTATCTCGAAACAACCCCCCCCCTCCAAAAAAAAAAAAAAGGAAGGAAGGAAGGAAAATAGGTAACCTGAACTGCAGTCCAAATAGGCCTGGTATTGCTGACAGAAAAACCTCTAGTTACAATCTGAGAGGAGCATAATCCCACTTCCCAGCAGTCTGCAGAATGAGGTCAAGCACCATGTTTCTACAGCAGTCAACTGTCAAAGGCATCTGCTGAATTCCACAAAAGTGAGTCATTTCAGCTGATTGTCACCAAGTTCACACAAACAGCATGTATCCCAGGCCTTTAAAAAAGGAAGTAAGGATTTTCCCTACTGGGAATTAAAGAGGCCTGGAAGGGTCAAAAGTATTAACTAAGAGAGTCTTTGACTTTAGTCCCTATAAAGCGAGAGAGATTCCTAGCAGAGTGTGTAATGTCATCAGCTGGGATGTGGAAATTGGAAGATCAGGCATTCAAAGCTGGTCCCTGCTGCTCCATATGGAGTTTGAAGCCAACCTGAGCTACATTACAAAGATCCTGACTAAAAACAAGAACAAAACAAGGGCAGGTGAGACAATTCAGGTAAAGGCATTTGTCACAGAGCCTGATAATCTGACTTCTGATGGGGTGCTGTTAAGCATTCTAAATGTTAATTGGTCCTGATTCCTGTCTGTTACTTAATTGACTCTGATTGGTTAAATAAATGCTGAGGCGTGGAGATTGGGCAAAGACAGAGGTAGGCAGGACTAGGGGCTGTTAGAGAGATAGAGAGCATCTTCGGAAGAGGAAGGTTGCTGGAGAAGAAGCCAGGAGCAGACAAGGAAGACACTCCATGGGGTAGATTAAAGAAGATCCTTCCATGTGGCCTGGAACATCGGCTTAGTGTGGAGAATAATAGTCCAAAGGGATGTGTGTATATGTGTGATCATATTTGGGTAATAGAATTATGAGCTAGCTTAGATGGGCTAGGATTACACAACCCAGGCCTAGGCTTGTTAAGATCCACCCTGTGTCTGTGTGTATTCATTTATAATGGCGGGTTAAGGATTAACACTGCCAAATCAATTAAATATAAATACTGGTTAAATAATTAGTTTTTTTTTTTCCTCTGCAGACCTCCATGCCCAGAACCCACATGGTGGAGAAACCAGTTTCCAAAAATATATATATGAGATGAGGTCTCACTGAATTATCAAAGTCTTATCTCAAACTGTCAATTTTCCTGGCTCAGCCTGAGTAACATGGATTATAGGCAGATACCACCTTGGTCCTTGCTGTTATTACACACACACACTTTTTGTATGTAGGAGACATAATAACTTATATCCCAGAGAGGCCTCAAATTTACTACGTAGCCAAGGATGACCTTCCCTTTGAGCCTCCTGTCCTACCTCTTGAGTGTTTGAGTGTGGGAATATAATAGACATGTGCAACACCTGAATTGTTCTTTGGTTTTGGTGGTGGTAGGTTGTTTCGTGTTTCTTGGAGACAGGGCCCCCAAACCAAGTGTAGCAGTGCAGACCTTTAATCCCTGCACTTGGGAGGCATAGACTACATATTAATTAAGTTCCAGGACGGCCAGAACTATATAGTGAGACCCTGTCTGAAAAAACAAATAAATTTTTAAAGAGAGAGAGATTCTCTACTTATCTCTGGTTGTACTGGATTGTGGGAACCCGGGAAATGGAGGTTTATGAGAAATGCCTCGTGGCTGGGAAAATGAAAGTAACTTGTGAGAGATATCTAAGATGGTGCCGGCTGGAAGATGCTGAGGAGGAGTTGAAGCCCGATCGTGGTGTAGCTTGTAGCAAGGCGGCTTTTCCTACTTTGTATTATATTAGTTATACATTCTAATATATCTTACTGTACTTAATTCATTGTGCTCAACACCTCTACCTCCCTTCCACCCCTCGTTCCCTTCAACCCCCCAACCCTAGGTGGGAGAGAAAGAAGTTTGGAGGGAGAAGGGACGTAGGTCTCTTTGAGCTACTTCCTGCTGATTAGGGTCGTTGGGTTCTTTGGGGGTAACACCAGTCTCAGTAGAAGTCCAGCAAACCAGGAGACAGCAGCAGGAAGAACAAGCAGCAGTTTGGGGGAGCACCAGCAACTGGGAAAGCAGCAACCGCTTTCTACCTTGTAGCCCTTTCTCTTCTCTGTAGAGCTTTCTCCTACTTCTCTGTAGAGCCTCTTTACTCTTCTTTGTAGAGCCCATTCTCTTTTACATCTTTATGAAGCGCCTTCTCTCTTTTCTCTTTGTAGCCCCCTTCTCCTCGGGGCTCTGGCCTTTTTCCCCCTCCTTTGTAGAGGCTCCTTTTCCTCAGGGCTCTGGCTTTTTATTTTTTATTTTTCCTCCTTCATAGAGCCCTTCTCTCCTTGGGGCTCTGGCTTTTTATTCCTCTCTCCCAAGTCCTCAGAGTTAAACTTGCTCAGCTGGTTAAGTCAGGCCCCTGCTAGCTCAGGAGACCGTTAATACTTTTTTTTTGGTTTTTCGAGACAGGGTTTCTCTGTGTATCCTTGGCTGTCCTGGACTCACTTTGTAGACCAGGCTGGCCTTGAACTCACAAAGATCCGCCTGCCTCTGCCTCCCAAGTGCTGGGATTAAAGGCATGCGCCACCACCGCCCGGCAAGACCGTTAATACTTTATACCTGTGTCTTAAGCAGCCCACCTGGGATTAAACAAAAACATTCTCACAATTGGTT
The DNA here is from genome assembly GCA_907164525.1 of Lophiomys imhausi. NCBI lineage: Eukaryota > Metazoa > Chordata > Mammalia > Rodentia > Muridae > Lophiomys > Lophiomys imhausi. The sequence continues at coordinate 2,881,416 of CAJQZJ010033609.1, read as the reverse complement.
TTAATAAACTCCTACCACAGGGGCTGGAGAGATGGCTCAGCAGTTAAGAGCACTGTCTGTTCTTCCAAAGGACCCGGGTTCAAATCCCAGCACCTACATGGCAGTTCACAGCTGTCTATAATTGCCGGGCGTGGTGGCGCACGCCTTTAATTCCAGCACTTGGGAGGCAGAGGCAGGTGGATCTCTATGAGTTCAATGCCAGCCTGGTCTACAAAGTGAGTCCAGGACATCCAGGGCTACACAGAGAAAACCTGTCTCAAAAAAACAGGGCTGGAGAGATGGCTCAGCGGTTAAGAGCACTGGCTGCTCTTCCAGAGGTCATGAGTTCAATTCCCCAGCAACTACATGGTGGCTCACAACCATCCATAATGAAATCTGGTGCCCTCTTCTGGCCTGCAGATACACCTGCAGACAGAACACTGTATACATAATAAATAAATCTTTAAAAACAAAAACAAAAAACCAAAACAAAACAAAAAAACCTCCTACCACAATAGCTGATTGGGTGAGCAAGACTTCTGTGGTCGTGATCAGTGCATGTTACCATGTGACCAGGCTTGTGCTATGTGATGTAATAGGATGATGACCTTTAATGTGATTGGCCCACATAGATTCATAGAAACATCCATTTGGTTCTGTTTATAACCTAGGGGATGAAATAGTAAAAACGGGAAATGCTTAGACATCACCCCGTCGAGTCTGTTTGTCTTTAGAGTGAAGGCTCGAGAGTCTGGCAGGCAGCCCACTCACCTTTCCCCTGAGAACCCCCATATGTGGTGATTGCCCTATACAGGACCCTGAGTCAGGAATTTACTATGTAGACCAGGCTGCCCTTGAATTCAGAGAGATCAGCCTGCGTTTGCCTCTGGAGTGCTGGGATTAAAAGCATGTGTGAGTCACCATTCCGGGCCTCCCAACACCAGCTTTTTGTGCCGGGGCTCATGCATACCAGGCAAGCACTCTACCAAGTGAGCTACAGCCATAGCCCTAAATGTAAATCTTGATATGAGTTTATTTCTTTATTTACCATATTTAGGATTTTTTGCTATTGTTGCTGCTGATGGTTATAGAAATATGGCTAGTTAAATGATTACTTAGTATTTATATTGTATTTAATTGGTCCTTTTTGGACTGCTATTCTCCACGTTATGCTGATGTTCCAGGCCACGTGGAATGATCGTCTTTACCCCATCTTGTGTCTCCTTCCTGCTCATGGCTTCTAATTCCCAAGATGCTCTCTGTCTCAGAAACCCGTGTATCTTAGTCCCACCTATCTCTGTCTTTGCCCAATCTCAGGCCTCAGCATTTTATTCAACCAATCAGAGACAATGTAAGTAACAGACAGCAAGCAGGACCAATCAATTAACATTTAGAATGCTTAACATCACCCATCAATTCCCTCCTTTTGTCTAATAAAAAGGCTAAATTTTTTTAAAAAAACATAGTAAAAACAGTATAACATTTGGGTAGCTAGTCATGTCCATTTCTGATTGGCTCGTTGTTACTGACTAACCAGCTGCAGTCAGCTTGACCATCAAAAAGTTTGTTAAGACTTTTTGGGTGCTTTCTCAGAGTGAGCTGTCTGGTGATGATGAGGGAACACCCCTGGAATACAAGGTCAGGTACATTTTGTTGTTATTCTAGAACTGGGGGTCAGCTCTGAGTTAAACTTAATACAAAATGTAGTCTTTTTTTTCAAGATGGATTCAGTCAGGCTCCACAAATCCTCCCAGCAAGATGGTCATGTGGACCTAAATGGAGTTTCTCTGCCAGACAAGGAGGAAGGTGGATGAGGCATGAGGAGTGAGTCGTGTCCACGTGAATCATGACTTAAATCTCTTCACCTGTAATGAATTGGCAGCATGATTTTCAGCAGAAGTTTTCTCGTGCTTCCAAGTCATGCCCTTGGGCAATGTGTCCCTCCATAGCTTTCCTTGCAGAGGGATCAAGGAGCAGCAGGAGGTCAGGAGATTGTGTGATCTGTCATGAAAATTTGGAGTTCTTTTCGACAGTGTCATTGCTGTGGTTCCTGGCGGGCTTCTCAGGGAACGCCCCTGTCCAGAGTCCCATGATCAAAAAATGCACGCCATGTCGGGACATAAATCTTTTACCCCAGACTCCAGGCTTTTGCTATTCTGATATCCCTATGCTGCTAAATGCTGTCACTAACACCACCACACATTTTTTTTCATTTTTAGTTTTTTTTTTTTTTTTGGTTTTTCGAGACAGGGTTTCTCTGTGTAGCCCTGGCTGTCCTGGACTCAATTTGTAGACCAGGCTGGCCTCGAACTCACAAAGATCCGCCTGCCTCTGCCTCCCAAGTGCTGGGATTAAAGGCGTGCGCCACCACCGCCCGGCTAGTTTTTATTGTTAAATATTTTATTTATTTTTATTTTATGTGGCAGAGTATTTTGTCTTCACAGGTGTCTGTGCACCACATGGGTGCAGTGTCTTTGGAGGCCAGAGGAGGGTACCAGATCCCCTGGAACATAGACAATTTTAAGCTGCCATGTGGGTGCTGGGAATTGAACCATGGTCCTTGGAAACAGCAGCAAGTGTTTTTAACTGATAGGATGGAATGATGTTATGCATTCTAAATGTTGCTCCCAGAGACCTGCTGGCTGTACATGAAGTAATGCCATGTTACCTTGCTTTCTAATCATTGTCTGTGATTGGTTTTAATAAAATGCCAAGGCCTGTGATTGAACAGAGAGAAAGGTGGGTGGGTCAAAATCTGGGGCTTCTGGGGCAGACAGAGAGGATCTTGGGAGAAGAGAGTAAACCAAGGGGAGGAAGAAGGAAAATACAATGGGATGAATGGAAGATCATTCCATGTGGCCTGGAGCATCAGAATAGCATGGAGAATAACAGCCCAGGGGATGTATATATATGTTATGGGGTTTTATTTGGGGAATAGAATTATAAGCTAGTTTAGATGGGCTAAGATTGCACAATCCAGGCTAAGGCTTGTTAAGATCCATCAGGTGTCTGTGTGTTTATTTATAATGGTGGGTTAGGCCAGGCATGGTGGCGCACGCCTTTAATCCCAGCACTCAGGTAGGCAGAGGCAGGCGGGTCTCTGAGTTCAAGGCCAGCCTGGTCTACAAAGTGAGTCCAGGACAGCCAGAGATACACAGAGAAACCCTGTCTTGAAGAACATAAAAATAAACAAACAAATAAAATAATGGTGGGTTAAAGATTAACACCATCGACCAATTAAATATAATATAAATATTGGTAAATAATTTAATTACTTACTTCTACACTGATGAGCCATATTTTCAGGCCCTCTCCACTCCTCTTTAAGACAGGGTTTCATTGGATAGTGTCTGGTAGCCTAGAATGCACTACATAGACCAGGCTGGCCTCAAACTCACAGAGATCCAAATGCCTCTTGCTTCTGAGTGCTGGGATCAACAATGCACACTACCATGCTCAGCCCAGTAATAAGTATTTCTTTTTTGAATTTAGTGTTATTTTATTCTATGTGCACAGATGCCTGCTATATGTCTATATCCATATGTGTACTTGGGTCCTTGCAAACAAGTGAGTCCTAGGACTGAAGAGACAATTCTTATAAGAGCCGCCCCACTTCAACGGTCGTTATAAACTACCTTACAATCTGACAATCAAGCTTCACAGACTGTAAGACTGAAAGATTTAGTGGAAATCAACCACCCATATGGAGCTACGCCAAAAGTTAATCTAAGAGAATATCCTTTTAAGAAACTTTAGGTTAGAGTTATGTGTTTGTTTTATAGATATTAGGGTGTTGTAGATTAGGTCTTAGAGTTAGGGTTTGGGCTTTAGGATTTAGGATAGGTAATTGTAGGTAATTGTTAAGTATTTTTTTTTTTTTTTTGGTTTTTCGAGACAGGGTTTCTCTGAATATCTCTGGCTGTCCTGGACTCACTTTGTAGACCAGGCTGGCCTCGAACTCACAAAGATCCACCTGCCTCTGCCTCCCAAGTGCTGGGATTAAAGGCGTGCGCCACCACCGCCCGGCAATTGTTAAGTATTAATAAATATATGTTTGTTAAATAAAAATCTACTGTTACAAAAATGTTAACTATCATAGGATATTCTCAAATAAATTTGGCAATAGAAATTAGAATTATTTTTCAGTTTTTGCACTTTTTATTTGCTTACTGATTTTGTGTTTGGAGGTCAAAACACAACTTGCAGGAGTTCTCTCCTGTCTACCCTGTGCAGGGCTCTAAGGCAGAACTTAGGTTTTCAGACTTGGCAGCAAGCACTGACTGACTCTGTAGACTAGAGTCACAATTTTAAAATCTCACTTTCTTTTCTCTCTCTCTCTCTCTCTCTCTGGTTTTTCAAGACAGGGTTTCTCTGTGTATCCCTGGCTGTCCTGGAACTCGCTCTGAAGACCAGGCTGGCCTCAAACTCACAGAGATCGGCCTGCCTCTGCCTCCCGAGTGCTGGGATTAAAGCCACCATGCCTGGCTCATCTCCATTTCTTTCTTTCTTTCTTTTTTTTTTTTGGTTTTTCGAGACAGGGTTTCTCTGTGTAACAGCTCTGGCTGTCCTGGACTTTGTAGACCAGGCTGCTCTCGAACTCACAATGATCTGCCTGCCTCTGCCTCCCAAGTGCTGGGATTAAAGGCATGCGCCACCACGCCCGGCTCATCTCCATTTCTTGTCTCAGATTTTTGTTTTTCACTGTTTCATGACATGGCCTGGCTAAGGCATTGTAGCCCAGGCTGGCCTGGTATCGCTAGGTAGCCTATACTGGCCTTGAACTTGCAGCAATCTCTCTGCCTCTACCTATCAAGTTTTTTTATAGACTGATCTTGATCTCACTATGTGACAAAAGGATAACCTTGATTTTCCTAATCTCCTGTCTCTATCTTGCAAGTGCCAGAATTACAGGCACCTGTCACCTGGTTTATGGGGAGCTGGGGATAGAACACAGGGCTTCATGCTTGGCAAGCAAGCAGTCTACCACCTGAGCTACAACCCCTGACACACACACACCAGTTCAGTCTTTTTTTCCCCCTTATTTATACTATTGTTGCTGTTGTTGTATGTGTGTGTGTGAGCACAGTCACACTCGTGCACACATACACATGGCACAGTTTGCTTGTGGAGGTCAGAGAACACCTTTGTGCAGTTTTGTTGTTGTTGTTTTAAGATTTATTTAATGTATGTGAGGAGGGCATCAGATCACTCTGTGGATGGTTGTAAGCCACCAACTGGTGGCTGGGATTCAAACTCAGGACCTCTGGAAGATCAGCTAGTGCTCTTAACCCCTGAGCCATCTCTCCAGCCCCCTCCTGCAGTTATTTTTTGGGACCAAACTCAGATCATCAGGTCAGTCTGGTCTACAGAGTGAGTTCCAGGACAGAGAAACCCTGCTTCGAAAAACCAAAGCCAAACAAAAAGAACCTAAATGGAGATGTAAATTGAAGTAATAAATAAACAGTAAAAAACCAAACCAAAACAAAACAAAAAACCCTAAAACTAAATTGTATAAAAATGCCCCCCCCCCCCCCCACACACACACATACAAACAAATATGGAGTTCTTTTCGCGTTCCATTCCTGGGCAGGAAGCATGCCCTGGCCTGTGGTTAATATGCCCAGAGACGTTCCATTAGAGAAAACTGATTTTCCCTTTGCCATCAGGTACTAATTGCAAATAGCTTCTTGGATAGGGATGAGATCTCTTCCTCCTCTCAGGCTGGGACCCCTGTGGCAGGAGCCAGTGCAAGTCTTGTGCCTGCTGTGAGTTCCTATGTGCATCAGTCCAGCTGTGTCTGGAAGATAGCTTCCTGGAAGCCACCCATCCCCTCAGGCTCTTACAATCTGTCTGCATCCTCTTCCTAGCCTTGAGGGGAGGGGTTTGGTGAAGACCAGTTTAGAACTGAGTGACCCCTTCTTTTTTAAAGATGTATTATTATTTTAAGTATGGGGGAGGGTATTTGCACGTTAGTGTTGGTGCCCTGGAAGCCAGAGACATTTGATGCTGTGGAGCTGGAGTGAGTTGCTTGACATGGGTTCTGGTGTTTAAAATCTGCTCCACTACAAGAGCAGAACATATTCTTAAGTGATTAGCCCCTTTCCCTTTTTCTTTTCTTTTTGGTTTTTCGAGACAGGGTTTCTCTGGGTAACAGCCCTGGCCATCCTGGACCAGGACAGGCTGTTAGACCTGGCTGGCCTTGAACTCACAGAAATCCGCCTGCCTCTGCCACCCAAGTGCTGGGATTAAATGCATGTGTCACCACACCTGGCCTTTTTACTTTTTTTTAAACATTTATTTGTATTTATGTGTTTGCGTGTGTGAGTGTATACCACATATTTTTGGGTGCCTGTGGAGGTTGGTAGAAGACATAAGATCCCCTGGACTTGTGAGTCATCAGATGTGGGTGCTAGAAACAGGACCCAGGTCCTCTGAAAAAGCAGCAAGTGCTCTTGAGCACTGAGCATCTCTCCAGCACCCAAAATAGATTTTTAATTTTTTTTCTTCACAGCAACAAAGCTGCACACTAGTCTGACCATATTGCTTCTAAATTTGGTCACTAACACATAATCTAGTTTATTCTCAATACTGCTATACTTTACCATTGTGAAGGAGAACATTGGCTTGGCCAACTGTTATGTTTGTAATGTGACTTAGTATTTGTCATAGTTCCTGTATTGTTGCTCTTAATTGTAGTGGGTTTTAGTACATATGACTCAGACTCCAATATAACCATGAAGGGGGAGGTACTCCATTCCCTAAAAACCAAACAAAACAATCAAGTCACATGCACTGGATTTCTTGGTGACGGTTTGCTTGTCATTTTGAGTTGCCTGGCCATTGGACAGTTGTTCTCTGAAACAACCATAAGGAATCAGGGTTATATATCTCTGACTTGGGCGTTTTACTCATTTTTTTAAAATTTTTCATATACACACCTACCTCAGCTCATGTACAAATTAGAAGACTATTTGGGGGAGTTGGTGCTCTCAATCCTCTATGTGGGATTCAGGGACAAAATGTGGGTCCTCAGGCTTCCTGGCAAACTCTTTCTTTCGTTTTGAGATGGAGTCACGTGTTTCCCAGGCAGGCCTCAAACTCAATTTGGATCAGAGGATGACCATGCATGCCTGCTGCCTCCCTCTCCCAAGTGAGCGTACCATCAGCACTGCATCTGGTTTATGCAGTGCTGTGGATCCAGCTAGAAAAGCAGTTTGCCAGCTGGGCTGCATCCACAGGTGGATTTGGGAGATTTAAATAATCTTAAACATTTTGTAGATGACGGTTCACGAGCATTCCTATTGATTTCCACTCTCATGTATACATTTAGGAAGGCCAACTGGAAGATTTTTTTTTTTTTTTTTTTTTTTTTGGTTTTTCGAGACAAGGTTTCTCTGTGTAGCCCTGGCTGTCCTGGACTCACTTTGTAGACCAGGCTGGCCTCGAACTCACAAAGATCCACCTGCCTCTGCCTCCCAAGTGCTGGGATTAAAGGCGTGCGCCACCACCGCCCGGCTCAACTGGAAGATTTTTTCTCAGACTTTATTCTCTAATTTGTTTTTCAGATAAGACAGATGCATGCAAAAGATGAAACTCAGCCACAGCAAATTTAAAGTTTTTCCATGATTCATGCAAGGAAATTGCGTAAAAGCCTCTTCTTGCAGAACCTACACACCCTTCCCCTCAACCTCTACTAGCTGCCCTGTTTCATTCCCTGGCTGCTCACCCAGCTCCTGCTTTCATCTGATATTAACTGTTTTCTCTTTTGCCTGAAGCTCCAAAGTCAGGTGACATGAAAGGTGATAACTGGATTGAGAATTACCCCCAACCTTGCTAGTCCATCTCCTAGCAACTGTATGGTTTGTTGCTTAGCAACATAAGAGATGAGCGTCCAACCACTCTCACAAATCTAAAAACACATAAAATATTTTAAAAAAAGACTGAACAGTGGGCTTCTTTATTAAATATACTAAATGCAGATACAGTCTTAACAAGGCATGGGGATGGATCAAGCCTGAGTGAACCTCTACATCTCTTACAATGTACACCCTGGAACAGTTTGCTATTCATAGAAGAGAAAAAGGGGTGGAGGAACTGCAGCCTTTTTAAATCTTTCTGCTTCTGTGTGACCATCACTCAGGGGAGTGAAGAGCTACTGAGATGGCTCAGCAGTTAAAGGTGCTTGCCACTAAGCCTGGTGATCCCTTGAACCCACACCATAAGATGAGAGAATCAGCTCCCACAAGCTGTTCTCTGATCTTTACATGGATGCTGTGACAAACATGTGAACCTCCATTAATTAAATAAATGTGGGGTTTTTTTTGTTTGTTTGTTTTTGAGACAAGGTTTCTCTGTGTAACCCTGTCTGTCCTGGACTCATTTTGTAGACCAGGCTGGCCTTGAACTTACAGAGATCCACCTGCCTCTGCCTCCCAAATGCTGAGACTAAAAGCATCTACCACCATGCCTGACCCAATTTTTTTTTTTTTTTTTTTTTTTTTGGTTTTTCGAGACAGGGTTTCTCTGTGTAGCCCTGGCTGTCCTGGACTCACTTTGTAGACCAGGCTGGCCTCGAACTCGCAAAGATCTGCCTGCCTCTGCCTCCCAAGTGCTGGGATTAAAGGCGTGCGCCACCACCGCCCGGCGCCTGACCCAATTTTAACCATTTAAACAAATTGTTTTTAATAAAAATCTTTTATATAATATCTTTTTTTTTAAAGATTTATTTTATTATGTATACAGTGTTCTGTCTGCAGGTATGCCTGCAGGCCAAAGGAGGGCACCAAATTCCATTACAGATGGTTGTGAGCCACCATGTGGTTGCTGGGAATTGAACTCAGGACCTCTGGAAGAGCAGTCAGTGCTCTTAACCTCTGAGCCATCTCTCCAGCCCCTTATATAATATCTTAATCCACAAAAGAGATACAACCTTTCTATTAGAAAATAGAAGGAAAAACCACGCAAGGTGGTGCATACCTTTGATTGCAGTAGTCAGGAGGCAGAGGCAGGCGGATCTCTGTGAGTTTGAGGCCAGCCTGGTCTACAAAGTGAATCCAGGACAACCAAGGATACAGAGAAACCCTGTTTCGAAAAACCAAAAAAAAAAAAAAAAAAAAAAAGATCTACCTCCAAACCTGGTCTCGACAATTGCTGGGATTATAGGTGTGTGCCACCATGAGTCATCACACCCAGTGGGGACAGAAATCTTTTCCAGGCATAAATGCTTCAGCACATTGAGGAAGCACTCTGATACCTGACACCATTGGGAAGCTTATCTACTGTTTGAGTTTACATATTTGTGGTGGCTGGAAAGAGAAATGTCTCTGATAGGCTCAGGTATTTGAACACTGGTCCTCAGTGAATGAAACTGTTTGGCTCTGGTGCTGATTGAGAAGGTTATAAAAAGATCTTTACCAATATTGGTCAAGATCTAAGAGCATGACTTTGCGCAGGGAGGTCCCTGGGTTTCAGCCTTGCCTCAGTCCCAGTTTTCTCTGCTTCATATTTGAGGTTGAAGATGTGACAGCCCAGTTTCCGCCCCATGCCTGCCGCTTGCTGCCATGCCTCTGGGCCATCAGCTACTCTCCCTCCACAGATAAATCTAAGTAAACCCTCTCTTCCACAGGTTACTTTTGGTCATGGTGTTTTTTCACAATAGAAAAGTAACTGTTTTAGTAAGTTAGTAACAGCAATAGAAAACTAATACAATGTTTGAAGAAGCCAAGGATGGAGCCCAAACATTCTGCCACACCCTGTCTCTCATTAGGACCTTTGACTGACAGAATTGGTCAAGCTTTACAAGTTTGTCATTTGCTCATTCTGCAAGTATTAGGATGGTCTTCAAATATAATTGGCAAAAGTCAACAATTGGTTGAGATTAATTTTAAAAATATAACATATTTACCATAGTATATAGAAGGGGCTGGGGAGATGACTCAGAAATAATGTACTTGCCACACAAACTATGAGGACGTGAGTTAAATCCCCAATCCCTACAACATAAAGCCATGTACAGTGGTTCAGGCCTGTAATCTCAGTGCCAGGGAAGTAGCAGCTAGAGGATCTTTGGGGATCACTGACTAGGCAGTTTAGCTAACAAAAGACAAGAAATTTGAGAACCCAGTCCTGGGCGTGTGGGGGAGGGGACTGTGAGCTTCTTTTGATTCCTGTTAAATCCCTGTACCCAGAGCACCATGACAACCTTCCCAGTCGGCCACCTAATTTCCATCTGCCCTGCAGAACAAAGGTGGTGGGACAAAGGTGGCTCAACATACATTCCTCGAGCCTGCATAATTTAAGTCAAAGAGATGCAGCTCTGTTTTAAATTGTGTTTTACAAAAACTGTGATTCCAGCTGGCTGGGGAAGATAGCTGGCAGAGTCCTTGCTTATCATGGGGGACACCCTGAGTTTGATTCCCCAGCGCCACGAAAAATCAGGCATGACAGCACAAGCTTGTATTGCAGCACTCCGGACTGCAGGCAGGAGGACCAGAAGTTGCCCAAGGTCATCCTTGGCAACATAGCAAGTTTGAGGCTAGCTTGGGGTACGAGAGACTCTGTCAAGAGAATAAGAAGGAGGATGGAGAGAAGGAAGACAGAGGAGGAGGGAGGGAGAAATGATAGAGTAGTTCCGTAAGGGACTGTGCATCAGTGAGTAACTTCAAAAGATCCTCCTCCCCCGGCCCCGCCACCAGACAGGGTTTCTCTGTGTATAACCTGGCTGTCCTAAAACTCACTCTGTAGACCTGGCTGGCCTCAAACTCAGAGATCCGCCTGCCTCTGCTCTGCCTGCCTCCGCCTCCCAAGTGCTGGGATTAAAGGCCTGTCTCACCACTGCCCGGCTGACTTCAAGATTCTATTGTAGTGTTGGATGCACTCTATATGACACACAGGTGACAGTCTCATTTTGTGCTGGGGGTGGAAGCCGGGGCATTGTATGTGGTCAGCAAGCACCAAGCTGCATCCCCAACTGTCCTGCTACTGTCCAAGTTTTACTTCTCCTTTATTATTATTATTTGGGAATCTCACATCATGCACCTCATTGATCACACTCACATCCCAGTCTTCCCATGTCTGCCCGCCTCCCCCATGGCCCCCCCCCCCCCCCAAAAAAAGAAAAAAGCAAGTCCATTTTGTGTTGTCCATATACTCTACTCACATGTGAAGATTTTGAGGCCAATCTAGGCTAAACAGTGAATCTTAGCTACAGCATGAGACCACCGTGTCTCCCCCTCCCCCAAAACACACACACAATTGTACATCTGTAATCCCATTGCTGTGAATTTGAAGCCAGACTGAGCAAGATCTGGTCTTAAAAGAAACAAGAAAATTAAAATTAAAGTAAATAAAAATATGAGTTCTAGAGGAAGAGTAATTAATAGTCTGAATTTCATTGTTGTTATTACTGTTGTTTTTGAGACAGGACCTCATGTAGCTCAGAATGGCCTCAGACTTCCTATGTAGCAGAAGATGACCTTAAATTCCTGATGCTCCTACTTCCACTTTGAATGTTGGAAATACAGGCCTATGCTGTCATAGTGTGTGTGTGTGTGTGTGTGTGTGTGTGTGTGTGTGCACATGCACGCACAGGGAGTTATATTTTTCTCTAAAACTTTTTTTCTTTTTGGTTTTTCGAGACAGGGTTTCTCTGTGTATCCTTGGCTGTCCTGGACTCACTTTGTAGACCAGGCTGGCCTCGAACTCACAAAGATCCGCCTGCCTCTGCCTCCCAAGTGCTGGGATTAAAGGCGTGCGCCACCACCGCCCGGCTTCTTCTCTAAAACTTTAACATTGGAACTTTACTAGTCTTTTAAGGACACACATAGAGTCAGTCTATTCAACACATTGCTACTGAAACCTAAAATTAAGATAAAAATAAACTTACTGTGGTATCATAATCATGTCCGTTTCTTTGTGCAAATTTAGAATTTAGGAAACATGTGGACTAACTGACGACCTTCACTTAACTCTCCTCTCCTCCAAATCCAATCCCCAGTCTCATCCCTAGCTCTGCAGCAGATCACCTGCTGAGCCCCCCTCCTATCTCCAGTGGATCATACAGATTTTCCCTTCCTAATCCCCCTCACAGTAATTGATTTATCCCAGCCCTCAGTGTAGCGGGCTCCAGACCTCAGCACAACTGACTGGGTGTAAGTACCACTCAGACTGTAAAACTCAGCACCACCTGCCAGAACTGAAACAAAGGTCTAATCCACCGAAGTTCATCATTCTGGGAAAGTCTCTACATGTCTCTAACCTTGTTTTTTGGCTACTGTAGTTCTGCTCAGGCTAACTGTTCCTGTTAACCTAAGTATGTCAACCCAGAACATGGTCTTTGTGCTTAAATACTCATTCATCCTGAGAAAAGCTTGGTGCTACACTGAGATCCCTAACACTGACTAGTAGTTTCTGTTGGCTTAAACCTGTGTCCCAGCAGTCTTCTCAGGTGAATAACCCACAATACCCAACTCCAGTAAGCCCTCCCTGGGAGCCCAGAGGGCACACCTGCCAGGGAAGCAGGCAGGCCAGCTGCAGGTCTTCACCTCTCCCTCCATTCCTCCAAGTCCAATCCCCAGTTCTGTAACTGCCCTTCTGCTGTGGCCTCTCCTCACTTTCTGCCCCCATTCCCAGGGCACTAAATTAATCCTGGTGCAACACCCTGCTTTCCTCCCTCCTGTGGACCTCCTTAGCACTCCCAGACCATCCCCATTTCTGTCAGCTCTCAATATTTAGAAATGAAAGACCCCTGAAACGGGGACACCGCCCCTGGGGCCCAGCGTCCAAGGACAGAGACCGAGACCACCGGATGCAAGTGCAAGAGGCAACTTTATTGTTTACACAGGCGCCTGCGGACGCTACAGTCTTCGGGTGACTGAGCGCGCTGGGCTAGGGTGAGGGTTGATTATATAGGGTTGGGGTGGCAAGAAGCGGGCTTACAGAAGCAGATGCATGGTTACAGGGTTCTCATTGGTTGCTTTAAATGAGGCCATGGGCTCAGGTTAAGGACAAACTCGGCATTCCACAAGGCTATAGCACATTTTTTGGTTTCCCCAGTTCCTGGGGCCGGTGAGTCAGTTGGCAGATGTTTAACCTCAGATATCCTGTTTGGAAAGCCCCCGAGCAACAGATATCTTATCTTTGCTGGCCTCGCCCAGCATGGAAAGTCCTTATCTTAAACAGCAGCATGACTGGGATGGCAGCTAACAAATAGGCATGCTTAGCCGGGGGTCTTTCAGAAATGCATTTTACCTGGAACACCTCCGTGGCTACACCTATCAGAATCCCAGAAGAATTTTCTACCAGACAATAAACAGCCACCACACTCTAAGAAACAAAGGTTAACAGAAACCAAGGAACAAAATAGTTACAAGCAAGCCGGGCGGTGGTGGCGCACGCCTTTAATCCCAGCACTTGGGAGGCAGAGGCAGGTGGATCTTTGCGAGTTCGAGGCCAGCCTGGTCTACAAAGTGAGTCCAGGACAGCCAGAGCTGTTAAACAGAGAAACCCTGTCTCGAAAAACCAAAAAAAAAAAAAAAAAAAAAAAAATAGTTACAAGCAGCCTACAGTCAACATCAACTTAAAGTCCACCAGGAAACTCCTCCAACTGATAAATACTTGCGCAAAGTAGCTAGATACAAAGTTAACTTACAAAGTCAGTAGCCCTTCTATAGACAAATGACAAGTGGACTAAAAAAGAAATCACGAAATAACAACCTTCACAATAACCTCAAATAATATAAAATATCTTGGGGTAATTCTAACCAAGTAAGTGAAAGACTTGCATGATAAGAACCTAAAGACACTGAAATTGAGGAATATATCAAAAGATGGAGCCCATGTTTATGGCTTAATGTATTAAAAATAGTCATCCTACCTAAAGCAATCTACAAATGCAATGCATTTCCCATCAAAATTCTAAAACAATTCTTCAAAAATCTTGAAAGGACAATTTTCAGTTTCATATAAAAACACAAAAATCCAAAATAGCTAAAACAATCCTGGATATAAAAGAGCTGATGATCAGTGGATCCGAGTTGAAGATCCAGATGGAAATCCACACACCTGGGAACACCTGTTTTTTTGTTTGTTTGTTTTTGTTTTATAAAGATACCAGAAATACACACTGGTAAAAAAACATCTTCATCAAAATGCTGGTCACACTGGATGGCTGCTTGTAAAAGAATCCAAATAGAGCCGGGCATGGTGGCGCACGCCTTTAATCCCAGCACTTGATAGGCAGAGGCAGGCGGATCTCTGAGTTGGAGACCAGCCTGATCTACATAGTGAGATCCAGTACAGCCAGGGATACACAGAGAAACCCTGTCTTGAGAACAAAAACAAAACAAAAAACAGAGAGGGGAGAAGGGGGGAAGGGAGGTAAAATGGGAGAGACAGTTAAAATGAAGGGTCATTTGAGGGATAGTTTAGAAACTTAATACATTAGAAGGTTCCTAAAATATATACATATATGAAGGCAATCTAAATGAAATCTCTAAAATAATAGGGGAGACAGAGCCCCAGCTGGACTTCTTTTGTCATAAAATAAATCTTTCAGTATCAGGATTTGGTTACATCTAATTGAGTTGTTGGTGAAACCCAACCTTTTAAATTATTATTCCCTTATTTATTAATAACTATAAACACTTAAATACTAACCCTATGAATGCCTGCAACCCCTATGACCTAACCACTAAACCTATTTATAACTATTGCAACTATTTTCATAACCTTTTAGAAGGATACAGTCTCTGGGGCAGGTCCTCAGTCGTCAGGAACACAGTCCCTGGGGTAGACCCTTTAATGCACTTAGCAGTCTTTCTTCTGGAATATCTCAGATGTAGATCCGTCAGGGTAAATTGGCTATGGCGGTTTTACCTTAAATAAGGCTTGAGGCTTTCTTCTCTCTGGGAGACCTCAGCCGTCTGTATGCCAACTTATTTCCTTCACATCAGCAACTCTGCCGCTCTGCCTCAGTCTTTAAAGCTGGCCACAGTTCCTTTCAGGCCACTGTTTGGACAGGTCAAACCCCTCTAGGCAAAAGCTGAGCCACAGGGTTTATTTAGTTCTTGGCCTTTTGCTGTCTTGCTGAGGCTTTCTCTGCTCACCAGCTTCCTTCTGCCTCAGGGAGATCTGGCCATCAGTCCACCAGCACTTTCTCCATCAGAGGATACAAACTACTCATTGTCCTTTCTAGCATGAAGACTCGCTGGCATCGGAGGTTTCTAGCATGAGGCCCCTTTGGCTCCATCCACTTGTCCTTAAATAGGATCTCTCCTTGTTCCACCTGCTTCAGCTTAATTTGGGCTTTGCCCACTTAGCAGCTAAAAACAATGCCAGGCCAAAAACCTTGTTTTTAATCCATAGAATCTCTCGTTGTTTCACCTGGCTTCAACCTTGTTTTTAGTCCATAATCTGATAAGCTAATTGCCCACAGCCAAGTTGATCTTCATGCCCCGAAATAAAAGTCTGTATCAGAAACTCCTAGATATTTACTAAATCTAATATATATTAATCTAACTCCCTACATGTTGGTCAAAAGAGGCCCATGGGAATTACCAAACAACTCAGGCTGTTGCTATAACTATAAGTTCTCTCCACACACTGATGACCAGGCCTCACTGCTAAAGACAACACCTACACAACTCATTGAACATGGAGAAGTAGAGCTGGTCCCTACATAGAGGGACCCTAGGTTCTAATATCTTAGAACAGGAAGATACTCTGCACCCTACCAAAAGAGAACCATAAACACCACCCAGCCAAACCCTTTGATATACAATGCTGTTCTGCTTCCAAGACGTGATAGGACAATGGTGGTACAAAGCTTGTGGGAGTAACCAACCAATATCTAATTTTACTCAAGGTCTACTCCAACCCCTACCAGATACTGCTTAAGTGACCAAGAACCCAAGACAAGATATCCCAGGGACCTAGGGTAAATCCAAATACTACTCATCTTAAACAGAAAAGCAAAAACAAAACAAAAACCATGGGGGCTGGAGAGATGGCTCAGAGGTTAAGAACACTGGCTGCACTTCCAGAGGTCCTGAGTTCAATTCCCAGTACCCACATGGTGGCTCATAACCATCAATAATGAGATCTGGTGCCCTCTTCTGGCCTACAGGCCTACATGTAGGCCAAATACTGTATACATAATAAATAAATCTTAAAAACAAAACAAAACACAGTAATAAATGACATCTGCTATGCTCATAGATCAGTACCTTTTTCAGTCATCACCAGAGAAACCTCCTGGACCGGATGGGAACAAATACAGCCAGACATTATACAGAGATTGACAGATTTAGGAAACACTCAGCCTTAAATAGGATGCATCCATCAAATCCCTTCCCTCAGGGCTCAGGAAACCCTATGGAAGAGGAAGCAGAAAGTCTTATACAAAGTGAATAGAGCCAGAGGGGATGGAGGACCCCAAGAAAACAAGGCTCATTAAATCAACATGACCGAAGCACATATGAACCCACAGAGACTGAAGCGGCATGCGCAGGCCTGTACTAGTTTACACTAGGTCTTTGAGTATATATTATTTATTATGGCCTCTAGTTTAGTGTTTTTATGGGATTCCTGAGTGTGAAAACGAATGGGTCTCTGATTCTTGTGCCTTCTTTTGGGCTTTTCCCCCTTCTGTTTATTTGTTTGCACTAATTTTTGTTTTATCTTATTATAATTTATTTCATTTTATTATTATCTTTTAGAAAATGTTTTCTAATGAGAGACAGAAAGGGAATGGATCCAGATGATAAGGGAACTGGGAGGATGGGAGGGGGGCGCATAGGCAGGATATATTATGTGAGGAAAAAAAACCTATTATCAATAAAAGGAAAAAATACATTTAGAGTTTTGGGTTATTCTGTTAGAGAAGTTAGGAAACTTGGCTGCTGGAATCTACTATTCACACTCAAAGGTCATGCTATGAAAGCAGGTGACAGGAACAAATAGGATTTGTTTTATAGCAAAGGATGCAGAGGTAAGTGGTGCTGATGCAGGATAGAGGGACAGGGATAATGTCAGGCAGTTTATGCTTATCTCTTTAGAAAGGGTTCCTTGTGTCTCAAGAGACCATTAAGATCACTACATAGCTGAGATCGGCCCTGAACTGATCCTCTGGTCTCTGCCTCTCAAGCACTGGGATTACAGGTAAATGCCTCGAACACCCAACTGTGAAATGATCTTTATAATGCTCTTTTCCTCTTTTTTTTCATTCTTAATTTGTTTTGTGGGAGTATTACTAACTCATGGGTTTATATTGTTAAATATTTCATTATAGAGGAATGCCCTGGTTTTTCATTTTTGAAATAGTCTTACTCTGGATTCAGGCTGATCTCTCAATCATGGCAATCCTTCTCAAGTGCCATACATCCAGTTTTTATATATATTTGCCTGTCTTCGTTCATTATTGCTAACATAAATACCATGATCAATAGCAACTTGGGCTGGGCGTGGTGGCACACACCTTTAATCCCAGCACATGGGAGGCAGAGGCAGGTGGATCTCTGTGACTTCCAGGCCAGCCTGGTCTATAAAGTTGAGTCCAGGACAGCTGGGGTTACACAGAGAAACCCTGTCTCGAAAAACAACAACAAAGAGCAACTTGAGAGGAAAGTGCTTATTTGCCTTACAAATTAGAGCCTATCCAGGAAAGCCAGTGCAGGAACTTGAAGCAGAGGCCATGGACAAATGCTTCTTATGGCTTTCTCCTTCTGACTTGCTCAGTTGCCTTTCTTTTTCCTTTTATTTCTTTCTTTTGTTTTGGGGGATTTGTTTGTTTGTTTTTACTTGTTTTTGGTTTTTGTTTGCTTTTTTTTTTTTTTTTTGGTTTTTCGAGACAGGGTTTCTCTGTGTATCCCTGGCTGTCCTGAATTCGCTTTGTAGACCAGGCTGGCCTCAAACTCACAGAGATCCGCCTCCCTCTGCCTCCCGAGTGCTGGGATTAAAGGCATGCGCCACCACGCCCGGCTGGGTTTTCAATTACCTCCCTTATACAGCCCAGTCCCACCTGTCTAGGAACGGCATTGCCCACAATGAAAATGTTGCCGGGCGGTGGTGGCGCACGCCTTTAATCCCAGCACTTGGGAGGCAGAGGCAGGCGGATCTTTGTGAGTTTGAGGCCAGCCTGGTCTACAAAGTGAGTCCAGGACAGCCAAGGATACACTCAGAAACCCTGTCTCGAAAAACCAAAAAAAAAAGAAATTAAGAGAATGTTTTACAGGCACAGTCACTGGCCAATCTGATAAAAGCAATTTTGCAGCTAAGGTTTCCTCTTCCCAGGTGTTTCTAGGTCTGTATTAAGTTGAGAACTAAAGATAACCATGACATTCCACCCCAACCTCCATCCCAGTCAACCTTGACACACAAACATGTCATTTCAAACCATAACTTCTCAGTACTTTAAAAGTCCAAGACCTCAGCCGGGCGTGGTGGCGCACGCTTTTAATCCCAGCACTCGGGAGGCAGAGGCAGGGGGATCTCTGTGAGTTCAAGGCCAGCCTAGTCTACAAAGTGAGTCCAGGACAGTCAAGGATACACAGAGAAACCCTGTCTTGAAAAACCTAAAAAAAAAAAAAAAGTCCAAGATCTCAAATAAATGAATAAATAAATAAATAAATCCCTAAGATTTTTTTTTAAATCTAATGTCTTTCAACAAGGGGCTCCTTTAAAATTAAAAATAAGGGCTGGAGAGATGGCTCAGCGGTTAAGAGCACTGGCTGCTCTTCCAGAGGTCATGAGTTCAATTCCCAGCAACCACATGGTGGCTCACAACCATCCGTAATGAAATCTGGTGCCCTCTTCTGGCCTGCAGATATACCTGCAGACAGAATACTGTATACAAAATAAATAAATCTTAAAAAAAAAATAAAATTAAAAATAAGTTTGTCTCAATAACAAGAAAAGGTTGGGCCTCCTGGCTCAGGGGTTTAAATCCCAGAACATGGGAGGCTGAGGTAGGCAGATCTTTATGAATTCAAGGACAGCCATGGTCTACAGTGAATTCCAGGACTTCTTATTTCAATAGGGAAAAAGAAGAGCAGGTTATAATCAGATCAACATAAAACCAAAACCCAACCATTGAAAAAGCTCAGGGTCCAGTATGTATGGCTCACTTATGAACTTCTGGGCTCCAAAGGACTTGGGGAGTCTCTCTGTTATCACTCTGTCATCCACAGAACAGAGAGCTTGCCTTATAGGCTCAGGATAGATCCATTCCACAACTGCCTCTGTCCTCGGTTAAAGCCCCATATTTCCAGCATCTCCAGTATCCTGGGGTCTCCACAGCAACTGAGGCTGTACCTTCTCCAATGCCTCTTCTGGCCTGTCACAATGCCCAGCATCAGGTTCTATCTATAACTCCTTCTATACTGTGGCTTCCACTGTACCTACTGTTTTCCATACCATCTTCTAGAACAAATAATTAAATTTTAGTGTAATTTAAAATACAATGTTAAATGCCTATTGTCTCAGCACTTGGAACATGGAGGCAGGAGGATCAAAAGTTCAAGGTCATTCTCAGCTACATAGCAAGTCTCAGGCCAGACTGGAATACACGAGACTCTACCTAAAAAATAAATAAATTGGGAAGCCGGGCGGTGGTGGCGCACGCCTTTAATCCCAGCACTTGGGAGGCAGAGGCAGGTGGATCTTTGCGAATTCGAGGCCAGCCTGGTCTACAACATGAGTCCAGCACAGCCAGGGCTACACAGAGAAACCCTGTCTCGAAAAAAACAAAAAAAAAATTAAAATAAATAAATAAATGAATAAATAAATAAATAAATAAATAAATAAATTGGGGCTGGAGAGATAGCTCAGTGGGTAAAATGCTTGCCATGTGGTGTGAGGACCTGGATCACAGAAGTCATGTAAATCTGGAAGGGTTAATAGCAAACAAGACTGAGATCCTGTCCTAAAGGTGGTAGGTAAGGGGCAACACCCCAAGTTATCCTCTGACCTCCACAAGTCTGCTATGGTTCTCACATACCCATTAAGCGAGCAACAGAACCTTTCAGGGCTGTATATTTGAGAAAGCTAAGATGATCTGGTAACAAGAAGAGACAACATGTAGGCCTGGGATGTAGCTTAGGGGTCAAGCACACACAAGGCTTGAAAGAGAAGAGATGAGATGATAAAGTATAGGGCAAGGTCTGGGCCCGCAGATAGGTAATTACACCAGACAAGTATTAATTAAAGAAACAAAGCTTTTATGCTAATATCTATGTGTACAAAATGGACCTATTAGCAGAATCTACTAACACAAACCTGCTTGTTGATATGAGTAGAGAAATTAACAGTAAAATAAGAACTAGCAATATGTAAACAAATATATACATAGCTTTCCATAGTTTGAATGCTATTAAATCAGATAAGGAAGAAAAAAACAGATTACCCCTCTAACTGGACTCTATTCATACACTTAAGATTTCAGTGTTTAAGTGAACAGTCTCTTTCTGACCTAGATCTTATGTTACTTATGCTCAAGGGGAGGGAAAATAGCCTCTCATTTGCATAAGGTACAGATTGGTTCTAAGGGAGAAGAACAAAGAATCCTCCTTTTAATCTCCTGCAAAATGCATAAAGAGCAGACTATTGGAGAAAGAGGACATTTCTCAATTTTTTATTAAGAAATAGAAATGCATCACTGTACTTAAAAAAAAAAAGATTTCTATTATACTTCATTGTGGCCCTGTAGTGCACGATTTCTTTTATTTGTTTTTTGCTTTGTTTTGTTTTTTTTTTTTTTTTTAATTCCAGGAAAGAGAAGAGGCTTAGCTGGTAAAGGCACTTGCCACCAAAGCTGAGGACAGGAGTTTTTTGTCCTTGGGACTCCCATGGTAAACAAAGAGAATCTCCCCCTGTAATTGTCCTCTGGCGTCTAAATACTCATGGTGGCACACACACACACACACACACCTGCTCACACACATATGCACAAATGCAATCGTTTTTAATTGTGACAATATTTTCAATAAGCTACTAACCAGTGTTCTCTATGTCATTTAATTTTTTAAGGAAGCATAGTTGGGGGTATTAAAAGAGTTGGGGTTTATTAAAGGATTTTAAAATAGATTTTAAACAAAAGAGTTAAGAGAGAAGCTTTCAGAAAAATACCAGAGAGCATGGGCGTAGGCATCTTCTCTGAAAGAGAGTGCTGCCATCATTTAATTCTTCTCCTTGTTAAATATGCTTACCCATTAGAAGTGGTCAAGTCATCTTTATTCCTCCTGTTTCTTTACTAAAATATACTTTTATTTTCTAAAATGATGGAGATGATGGGGGATTGTTTATCCTATAAAATATGCAAGAAGTAAACAAATGACTTGTGTGGGGGTTTTATTCATTTGTTTTTCCCTAGAAAAGATTTTCACGATAAATTTAAACAAGAAAAGCGGAGTTGTGGACGGCAGGCTGGAAGAACTCAAGGCCACCATTGTTACCGCACAACCAGCAGCTGCTGTGTTCCCAAGGCCCTCCCACACCCAGTCCTCCGCAGCCCAACGGGAATGAATGGACTCCACAGAGCTCTGGAAATAGTGCTGCAGCCGACCAAGCTGCTGAAAGGAAAAATTTTCAGCTTGGTGCCCAAACAAACATCTCTTTACCTCTAACGTTTCATCCAGCAAATGTTCAGTGGTTTGCAGCTCGGAGACTCACTGTACCATCCTTGCTAATAATGGAGGCTTTCTACTTAGCAAAGGAATGCCCCTGTTATCCATTTCCTAGGGGTGAAAGCAAGGCATTTTTGTCCCAAGAGGCGATTGAGCGACAACCAGTCTCTGGCTGAGTAGCAGCGGCGTAGAGAGCTTCAGTTCCCACAGTCAGAAGCCCAGCTGCCTAAGAGGCTGTTTACGGAATTCAGGGAACTACACGAAATGAACTGCGTAGGGCTGACTTGCACAGTTGCCAGGGGATGAAAACGACATCACAAAATGGTTTCCTTTTATATTATAAAACTCTCCTCTTTTTAGTTTGATATCTCAGTTTTTACTTGATATCACTTCAAAAAAGAAAAGAGCATTGCAGAACTAGTAAGCGTACACAAAGAAAGAGCTAGTTAAAAAAACAATTTTTTTCTCCTTAATAATGTCTGAATTCTGTCTTAGAAAGAACGGCTCACTTCTAGGGATAAAACACCACAGGCTCCGAGGTGAGGTAGGGTGGGGTGGGGGTGGGGTAGAGGGGGAATACTACCGCTAAAGAAAGCTTTCCAGTAAACCACTAAGAACTGTCTTGTATGTTATTTCTTCTTTTGGTTTTTGAGGCAGAATCTCACACTATATACCGGCTGGCCTCAAACTAGCTGCAGTCCTCCAGCCTCAGCTTCCCGATGCTAGGATTTACAAGCATGACCCACTAAGGTCAGTTATGACCTTCAACTGCAGAATTTCCTGCTTCTGACTCCTAGGTGCTGTTGGGATTATGGGCGTGGTCGATTCACACGGGTTTCTTATTCTTGTTCAAATAATAATAATAACTGTAAAATTCAGCATTACCCAACCCATTTTGACCATCTGCTGCTTTTAAAAGCAAATACAGATGTTGAATCCTGATGGAATGTAGTCAATTTAGTGTACTATGAATAAAAAGCTGGATTTGTCCATAAAGAATCTCAACATAAATTCTGTGACTAAATGTTGGGGGAAACCTTAGATTATTTTAACTACAGTTTAAAGTTTAAGCCATGTATAATCATCCAACCCTAGTTTTCTTTCTTCCCTTTCCTCCCCTCCCCAACTCCACACCATAATGGGTGCTCAGGCTAGTTGCCTTTGCACAGCCTTTGTCTGAAGGATGCAAACTCTACGGATGCTGGGGGGGAAGGGGCGGGGGAGAGATTACCTCATACCATGTCGCTTGCACCAATCACCATTCTCCTGTCGCGGCTTCTCTGGGCAGACGGAGGGGTCTGGACCAACAGGAAAAGCTCTGGCTCATCCCCATGGTGACTGGGCTGTATATAAGGAGCCGCATCCGCCCATGTGCCGCAGGTTCTCTTACATCGACCGCCTAAGAGTCGCGCTGTAAGAAGCAACACCTCCTCCTCGTCTCCGCCATCCACCCGGCAGCCGCGAAGCAACAACCATGGTGAGCAAGCCTTCCCCGGATCTCGGTAGCGGGTGGGTGTCAGTCGTCCCAGATCTGCAAGAAAAAGCCCAAGCCTTTTGTCACCTCTGCGGAGAAGGGTGGTCTCGATGCTTTGCTCGGAGTCCGTACGTCCAGCCGCCGCAGTGCGGGGACTCGGAAACGCCCAGGCTCCACCGAAGAACAAAGGCGGCTCCGGCGAGCAGCGACGGCTCCCAAAGCCGGGGGCCGCCGGGGAGGGGGGTACGCTGCAGCGGGAGGGCAGGGCAGCGGCCGAGCCCGCACTCCAGAAACAACGCCCCACCTCGCTGGGGAAATGGTTAGTTTGGTTCGGATCCATAGCAGCCGGTGTCTGGGAGGCGCAGGGGCGGGGTTGTTTGTCTCTTGCTTCCGTGGCATTTTGGGAGTGGTTCGCCCTCACTAAAACGTCTCTCGGGAGCGATTTTTTACTTTTACTTTGTTTTAAAAAAAAATCGTTGCGGAACTATAGTCTTACGAGTTGTTTCGTTTGCTTGAGTATCAAAAGCACGAATTAGTTAATGTCGGGGACATCTCGCTGGGGGGAGGGCAGCTGGATGGTTGATGAGTGACAAAGCCCACTTTGTGAAGCCCAGAGTCCGAAGCCTAGAGATTGTCAGAACCCAGGGAAACGCCCTTCCCCGCCCCCACTCCCGCACATAAGGAAACTTGTAGCTCTAAAGACGATAGGAGAGTATCACTATAGAATAAATAAGTTATGTTATATGTAGAGAGTCGTCAAATACTATTGTCTAGTTTTAGATGTTAAATTTTTAATCCTTTTTTTTATTGTTGGACTTTTTGTGTGGTCTTTGTTTCTAACTTAACCTACTTTAAGGGTGATATTTCTGTCCTATACAGTGGAAACGAGTGTAGAAAACCTTCAGAAAATAATGAAACTGCTGCAAAGAAAAAAAAATTATACTCTGGACCCAACTGTCTTTTGTTCTAACACATCTTCGCTAATTCATTGATTCAGGC
This sequence comes from Lophiomys imhausi, assembly GCA_907164525.1. Taxonomy (NCBI): domain Eukaryota; kingdom Metazoa; phylum Chordata; class Mammalia; order Rodentia; family Muridae; genus Lophiomys; species Lophiomys imhausi. The sequence continues at coordinate 2,857,347 of CAJQZJ010033609.1, read as the reverse complement.
AAAAGCCCCAGACAGGGTGAGGAGCGACGCTCAAAGCAGCACAAAGAGATCATATAGACAGCTGCTGGAAAGAGAGCATTCTGTGATAAATAATGTAACAAAGGGCACGCGCTAGCACCAGGCACAGCAAACACCGCAAAGCAGAAGTCAGACTGTCTAGCTTGCGGACTGGCTTCTAACCTCAGCGGACACACTGCAGAAGGGTGTGGCTTCTGGCCTCAGCCGCAGTACAGATGTCCATGTTGAAATACCGGGTCCTTTAAGATGAAACATTCATCCTTACCTATCAGGAAAAGAAGCAATTTAAGTAATTCCAGACAATTATTTCATTTTACAGAAACTATACTTTGAATATTTTTCAAATGTGAAAACTCTTCTATTCAAGTATGGCTGTGGGAACAATGGGTTTGCACCACATATTAAACCATACTAAGGTGACATTACTTAGACCACGCCCATTTGCAGCATTAGTAGTGGTTACTTTGCATTGTTTCTGTCATCTTATGGATATGACTCCAAATAAGTTTCAACAATATTTTTTTAGAAAAACTTTAGAAATCTATTAAAATCTAAAATAGAAATAGATTAATTTTATAATTTTTTTCCTCTTTCCACAGCGTGAGTGCATCTCCATCCACGTTGGCCAGGCTGGTGTCCAGATCGGCAATGCCTGCTGGGAGCTCTACTGCCTGGAACATGGCATCCAGCCTGATGGCCAGATGCCAAGTGACAAGACCATTGGGGGAGGAGATGACTCCTTCAACACCTTCTTCAGTGAGACAGGCGCTGGCAAGCATGTGCCCCGGGCAGTGTTCGTAGACCTGGAACCCACAGTTATTGGTAAGCTGACCCGCAGCTTCCCTGGGGCATTCCTTCCTGGTCGCTAGCATCCTCGGAATCTCTCTTCAGACACAGAAGGGTGAGTGCGCCTTGTCGGTGGGTGGCTCATTTCTTCTCCTTTTCCAGATGAAGTTCGCACTGGTACCTACCGCCAGCTCTTCCACCCTGAGCAGCTCATTACAGGCAAAGAAGATGCAGCCAATAACTATGCCCGAGGCCACTACACCATTGGCAAGGAGATCATTGACCTTGTGCTGGACAGAATCCGCAAGCTGGTAAATGCCATATATAGATTCACTTAAAATGCAGTGGGGGTGGAGCTTGGTGTCTGTCAAAATACATGAAGTCTGTACACTTCGTTGATTAGTTGGGCTTGTGCAGATGGCCTTTAGGTCATAATTTTTACCAATTCACTATTTTCTATCAAGTAGATAGGCTTCGAGATCTAAAGGAATTGCAAATAGTGCTAGGAGTATAGTATGCCCTGCCAATAAAAGATTACATTTCCTTTCCTCCTACAGGCTGACCAGTGCACCGGTCTTCAGGGCTTCTTGGTTTTCCACAGCTTTGGCGGGGGAACTGGCTCTGGGTTCACTTCCCTGCTGATGGAGCGGCTCTCTGTTGACTATGGAAAGAAGTCCAAGCTGGAGTTCTCCATTTACCCTGCCCCCCAGGTTTCCACCGCTGTGGTTGAGCCCTACAATTCCATCCTCACCACCCACACCACCCTGGAGCACTCTGACTGTGCCTTCATGGTAGACAATGAGGCAATCTATGACATCTGTCGTAGAAACCTTGACATTGAGCGCCCAACCTACACTAATCTAAACAGGTTGATAGGTCAAATTGTGTCTTCCATCACTGCTTCCCTCAGATTTGACGGGGCCCTGAATGTTGATCTGACAGAGTTCCAGACCAACCTGGTGCCCTACCCTCGCATACACTTCCCTCTGGCCACATATGCCCCTGTCATCTCTGCTGAGAAAGCCTACCATGAGCAGCTTTCTGTAGCAGAGATCACCAATGCCTGCTTTGAGCCAGCCAACCAGATGGTGAAATGTGACCCTCGCCATGGTAAATACATGGCTTGCTGCCTGCTGTACCGTGGGGATGTGGTTCCCAAAGATGTCAATGCTGCCATTGCCACTATCAAGACCAAGCGTACCATCCAATTTGTGGACTGGTGCCCCACTGGCTTCAAGGTTGGCATTAATTACCAGCCTCCCACTGTGGTGCCTGGTGGGGACCTGGCCAAAGTCCAGAGAGCTGTGTGCATGCTGAGCAACACCACAGCCATTGCTGAGGCCTGGGCTCGCCTAGATCACAAGTTTGATCTGATGTATGCCAAGCGTGCCTTTGTGCACTGGTATGTGGGTGAGGGCATGGAGGAGGGAGAGTTCTCTGAGGCCCGTGAGGACATGGCTGCCCTAGAGAAGGATTATGAGGAGGTTGGTGTGGATTCTGTTGAAGGAGAGGGCGAGGAGGAAGGAGAGGAATACTAAATTAAATGTCACAAAGGTGCTGCTTTCACAGGGAGGTTTATTCTGTTCCAACATAGAAAGTTGTGGTCTGATCAGTTAATTTGTATGTTGCAATGTGTGCTTCATACAATTACTGACTTAAGCTTTGAGTATGAATGATTTGTCATAGACCCAAGCCGTCCAGTTCACCAGGTTTTAAATAAAATATTCCCTGTCTTAAAAGTTGTCTTGTGTTTTATATTTGGGTAGGCCCTAGTTTTGTTTTTTAAGATTTATTCATTTATTTTATATATATGGTGTTCTGTATACATAAACCATCTCATTATAGATGGTTATGAGCCACCATGTTGCTGGGAATTGAACTCAGGACCTCTGAAGAGCATCCAGTGCCCTTAACCACTGAGCCATCTCTCCAGCCCCCTAGTTTTCATTTTTTTGCTGAGATAAACACCATGCTCAAAAGCAACTTGGGGAGGAAAGGGTTTATTTTATCCTATAGTGCATCATCAAGGGAAATTGAGGCAGGAACTGAAACAGGCAATGAAGGAATGATGCTTGCTACTCTATGCAACCCAGGCCACCTGTTCAGGGGTGGCACTGCCTACAGTGGTCCCAGCCTTCCCACTCCAGTCATCAATCAGGAAAATGCCCCCCAAAGATTTGCTTACAGGCCAATTTGATGGAGGCACCATCTCTTCCCATATGACTCCACATTGTGTGAAGTTGACAGATAACCACAACAGGGTTTTCAGCACTTTGAGAAGAACAATGAACAGTATAAGAAAAGATTTGGTGGTGCAGGCCTGCCTGTATACCAACAGTTAGAAGGCAGAAGCAGGACTAGATGGTCACCTAACATTAGTCATAACAAAGTGCAGGCCAGCTTGGGCTACATGAGACCTTCTCAAGAAGAAAAAATGGTTGGAAAATAAAGTCCATAAATCAAAGTAATTGAAAAAAAAAATGAGCTGGGCATGGTGGCACAGGCCTTTAATCCCAGTGCTTGGGAGGCAGAGGCAGGTGGATCTCTGTGAGTTCAAGAACAGCCTGGTCTACAGAGTGAGTTCAGGACAGTCAAGGATACACAGAGAAACCCTGTCTCAAAAAACCTAAAAAAATAAAATTTTAACAATCCAAGTATGGTGGTGCACATCAATCTCAACACTAGAGACAGAGGAAGGTGGATCCCTGAGTTTGAGTTCCAGCCCATCCAGGGATGTGAGACCCTACCTTTAAAAACAAATAATATAACTATTTCTGCTAGTTTATGCATATACAACAGTAATTTTAAAGCTATCTTAGTGTATTAAACCATTTAATATAAAGTATATATGTAGTGATTACCACTAGAATGGAAAGGAAATAACTAATGAAGAACACTTGACAGTTATGGGAACGACTGGAAACAGGGTATGGCACGTGAGGATGAAAATGCCGTCACACGGGCAGATCTTGGTGAGTTCAAGGACAGCCTGGTATACAAAGCAAGTTCCAGGAAAGCCAGGGCTGTTACTTAGAGAAACTCTGCCTCAAATAACAAACAAAAAAGAAAACAAAAAGAAAGAAAATACTATCATAAAGATTACAATAAAAAATTGTTTTTAGAGCTGGACGGTGGTGGCGCATGCCTTTAATCCCAGCATTTAGGAGAGGCAGGTGGTTCTCTGTGAGTTCGAGGCCAGCCTGGTCTACAAAGCGAGTCCAGGACAGCCAGAGCTGTTATACAGAGAAATCCTGTCTCGAAAACAAACAAAAAATTGTTTTTAGTATTTTCATTTAATTAAAGTTACTTAAATTGGTAGTTTGTTTTTTTTTCTAACAGGTCACTCTAGGTAGAACAGACTGTCCTTGAACTTTACATTTGGATGCCTTAGACTCCCAAAAGCCCTAACAATACAGTCACTTTCTGAGTTGAAAGTTGCTAATTTAGGTCAGAGTTTTGACCATAATTTTTTTTTTTATGAGTTTTGGTTAGCTGCCGATGTCATGCCACTAACAGATATAATGGTGACTTTTCTAAAGGTGTCCTGTAGTTTTTGTTTTTTTTGTTTTGGTTTTTCGAGACAGGGTTTCTCTGTGTAACAGCCCTGGCTGTCCTGGACTCGCTTTGTAGACCACACTGGCCTCGAATTCACAGAGATCTGCCTGCCTCTGCCTCCCAAGTGCTGGGATTAAAGGTGTGGCCACCACGCCCAGCAAATGTCCTGTAGTTTTATACACAGCTTTTCATGCTCCCTGGACTCCTTGGTATTTGTCTAGTGCCACATGCTTCCACTGCCCAAATTCCCCAAAAGATGCCTGCTCTGCAAGCAAGGGTGTCCCACATGTGACCTAGGTCACTGATCTCACTTCCCAAACCCATCTTTAGCTGAACATCAAGTTGAAGACCTAATGAAGTTATTTAGCCTGATGTGTTAATTAAATCTGAACAACTCTCTAAGGATATCCTTTTTATAATATGGGCCAATAAATTCAAAGAAGAAAAGTAATGTGCAATTTCAGGCACCACCAGCAGCAGCAGCCCCAAACAGCTGGGTTTGAAAATTGTGTTTTATTTAGTTTGTGTGCTTGAGGCTGTGAGGCACATGTGGAAGCACCAGTGTGGGAGGGCGAGCTCTCTCCTTCCACTGTGGGGTTCCAGGGATTGAACTAAGGTGTCAGGTTTGGTAGCAGACATCCTTACTTGCTGAGCCATCACAGTCCTAGAAACAGTTTTAGACGAAAGATTTCTCCAAAAATGGAGTGCCCTGCAGTCATTCCAGCTGAGCAGAGGAGCCTGGTGTCCTTAACACTATTACCTTTCTTTCTGCTCTGAGATACTACTCAGTGGGAAATTATATTTTTCTATCAACTGCCTGCTTAACATACTTCTGACAGTGCCTATAAGGGAGTGTAAATTGGTAAACGTACTTACTCAAACTCTCAGCTGTGTATCCACCGGTGAGCACATGGAGCTCAGTAGATAGCTGAGTTTTGGGGTGTTTTGCTTTGTTTCGTTTTAGAGACAGGGTCTCACCATGTAGCCCTGGCTAATTTGAATCTTATTATGTAGGCCAGGCTGTCCTCAAAGTCAAAGATCTCTGCCTCTTGAGCAACTGGGATTAAAGGCTTGTGCCACCATGCCTGGCCCAAAGGCCATGTCTGAACCCACAGATATACCAAATGGCCTTGGTTAAAGTTGTTGGTCACAAAGCAAAAGAGAAAGACATGAATGTGAGGGCCAGAGAGATAGCTTATCAAGTAAATGTGTTTGTCACCAAGTCTGATGATCTGTCCTCAGGATTCACATGGTGGAACAAAAGAACTGACTCCTGAAAACTGTCCTCTGATCTCCACATCCTCCCCACACATACACATACAGGCACATAAAATAATCAAAAGGAAGTACAATGAGGCTGGACAGGGTGGCTCTCGCCTTTAATCTCTGTAGTCTGGAGGCAGAGGCAGGTGGATCTCTGTGAGTTCAAGGTCAGTCTGGTCTACATAGGGAATTCCAGGACATCTGGGGCCAGGTAGAGAGATCTTGTCTGAATAAAAGGAAACAAAACAAAACAAGAAATGAAGTTCAGCTCTTCCGGCTTGGGCTTCGGTTCCAGTGACATGGCGAAACGCACCAAAAAGGTCGGGATCATCAGGAAATATGGGATCCACTATGGTGCCTTCCTCCAGAAAATGGTGAAGAAAATTGAAATCAGTCAGCATGGCAAGTACTTGTTCCTTCTGTGGCAAGAACAAGATGAAGAGACGAGCTATCAGCATCTGGCACTGTGGTTCCTCCTTGAAAACAGCAGCTGGTGGGGCCTGGACTTACAACACCACTTCTGCCATCACAGTGAAGTCTGCCATCAGAAGACTCAAAGAACTGAAAGACTCATAGAAGCACTGCCGTCTGAGACTTGCCTAGTATTCAATGAGTGGATTAATTTATGTTAAAAAAAAAAAAAAGAGAGCTGGAGAGATGGCTCAGCAGTTAAGAGCACTGGCTGCTCTTCCAGAGGTCATGAGTTCAATTCCCAGCAACCACATGGTAGCTCACAACCATCCATAATGAAATCTGGTGCCCTCTTCTGGCCTGCAGATATACCTGCAGACAGAACACTGTATACATAATAAATAAATCTTAAAAAAAAAAAAAAGAAATGAAGTGCAATGAAAACAAGTTTACCAAATGAAGATAGGAAAGGGACTTGAAGAGAGGAGCAGAGATTGACTGATGGGAGGGAGATAGGAGAGGGAAGAGGATTAAAGTAATTAGAATGAATTATATACAAGTACGACATTGTCAAAGGACAAATTTAGTCACACTCTTCTGAGAAGCCCACACCCACACTCTTGGGTGTGCCTTACTTTCTCTTTGAGGACCCTGTACTTAAAATCTTTTTTTTTTACTTATTTATTTTATATATAAGGATACTTTGTACATCTATACACCAAAAGACAGCATCGGACAGTAGTGAGCTTCCATGTGGGTGCTGGAATTGAACTCAGGACCTTCAGAAGAGCAGTGAGCCTTCTTTTTTTTTTAACATTTATTTATTTATTTATTTATTTATTTATTTATTTACTTATTTATTTACTTATTTGTTTGTTTGTTTGTTTGTTTGTTTGTTATGTATACAGTATTTGCTCTACATATATGCCCGGGCAGATCTCAATGTAGATGGCTGTGAGCCTTCTAACCACTGAGATATCTCTCCAGCCCCTTAAAAATCTTCTTTTAATAAACTCCAGCTTTGCTTTTTTTTAATTATTTTTTTTCTTTTTTGTCGTTGCTTTTTTGAGACAGGGTCATACTAGGCAGCTCTGGCTGGCCTGAAGCTTGCTGTATAGATCACACTGGTTTTGAACTCAGAGATCTGCCTGCCTCTGCCTCCTGTGTGCTGGGATTAAAGGCATGTAGCATCATGCCTGGTAAGAACAACTTTAATTAAAAACAACCAAAAAGGTTTTTTTGTTTGTTTGTTTTTAAACTAGGTATGGTGGCACACATCTGTAATCCCAGCACACAGGAGGCAGAGGCAAGTGGTTCTCTGTGAGTTCAAGACCAGTGTGGTCTACACAGTAATTACTGGACAGCCAGAGTTACATGGTGAGATCATTAAAAAAACAAAAACAATATCAATAATGAACATTTAAAGTAACTCAAGTTTGAGGGGTTTTATTATTGTTTTTTAGATTTGGGGGGGTTTGTTGTTATTGTTGTTTGAGACAGAGTTTCTCTGTGTATCCCTGGCTGTCCTGGACTCACTTTGTAGACCAGGCTGGCCTTGAACTCCCAGAAATCAACCTACCATTGCCTCCCAAGTGCTGGAATTAAAGGCATGTGCCACCATGCCTGGCAAAGTTTGTGTTTAATGTGTCAAGAAAAGTAATACTCTATGAGACTAGGCTGAAGTGGAGTGCAGTGGTCCATACCACAGTCTCAGCATTTGGGATGTGAGCAGAAGGAATAGAAGAACAAGGTCATGTTCAACTGTAACAGAACTTTTAAATTATTATTTAACTCTTATTTATTTATTTACTAAATTCACTTATAACAAACACCAACAATTTCTTAACTATTAATCCTATAAATTCCTACAACCCCTTTAACCTATCCACTAAACCTATTGATAATTATTTTTCTAACCTTTTAGAATGATACAGTCTCTGGGGCAGGTCCTCAGTCATCAGGAACACAGTCTTTGTTGTAGATTCTTTAATGCACTTAGCAGTCCTTTTTCTGGATCTCAGATGCAAGTTCGTCAGGGTAAGTTGGTTATTGCAGTCTCACCTTAAATTAGGCTTCATGCTTTCTTCTCTGTGGGAGACCCCAGCCGTCTGCAGGCCAACTTACTTCTTTTGAATCAGGAACTCAGCTGCTCTGCCTCAGTCCTTAAAGCCAGGCACAATTTCCTTTAGGCCACTGTTCGGACAGATCAAACCCCTCTAGGCAAAAGCTGAGCCACAGGGTTTAGTCCTTGGCCTTTTGGTGTCTTGCTCAGGCTTTCTTTGCTCACCAGCTTCTTTCTGCCTCAGGGACATCTGGCCATCAAATGATGGCCAGCACTTTTTTCAGCAGGACTCTTGGAGCTCTCTAGCATTAGGGGCCTCTTCTTTTTCTGGGCTCCATGCACTGTCCTTAAATAGGAGGAACTCTGTTTCAGCTTAATTTGGGCTCCGCCCACTTAGCAGCTGAAAACAATGTCAGGCCAGATACTTTGTTTCTTCAAGTCCATTAAGTCTTTCCTGTTTTCCTGACTTCAACCTTGTTTTTCAGTCTATTGAGTCTTTCCTGTTTTTCCTGACTTCAACCTTGTTTTTCAGTCTATTAAGTCTCCTGTTTGTTTCCTGTTTTTAGTCCACATGCTGATAATGCTCTTCATGCCCCGAATTAAGAGACAGTATCAGAAACCCCTATATATTTTCTAAATCTAATTTATCTAACCCCTACATTCAACCACTTGGCAATCAGGTTTAAACGAGATTCTGTTTCCAAAGAACCAAAACCCAAAAACCAGATGAGAAATAAGCTGGACTGGAGGGATAGCTCAGTGGCAGCACACATAAAACTGGGTTAGATGCTCAGCACTGAAAAACAAGCAAAACAGCCAAGACTGAGTTGCAGATGTAGTTGGTGGAGTGCTTGCTTAACAAGCAGCAAGTCCTGGGTTTGGTCCCCAACAATGAACACACCTGCTGAAGTGACGAGGGTCTGTAATCCTAGCACTCTAGATGTAATATGTCAACCAAAGAGATGAATGGCAGTGAGAAACAGAAGAGAGACTTCATTGGTGTATTTGGGAAGAAACAAACTTTAGGTTCAAACAGAGGAAGAAAAAAGTACAATAAGTAAGCAGTTAATTAATTAATTAAGGTGTGGTCCTATCTATCACCTTAGCCAGTCCAGAGGGTGCTTGAGGAACTGTTTTCTGCATCACTAGTTTCCATAAGATGAGACTTTCTGCTCCAGAGCACAGCTCTGAGCTCCTAAGTAATTGTCCCCATATGTGTGGGGAAGGGGGCAGTCTGGATGATGGCTTACTCTTCTGGAATCAAAGTGACTGCAGGTTTAAGACAAAGACTTACCTTTGTGCCTTCAACTTTGTGGCCCTAGTGAAGAGTCAACAGTTTGTAACAAAAGTAGTTTCTAAGTAACTGTTAAAATTCCTCTCTAGGCCGGGCGGTGGTGGCGCACGCCTTTAATCCCAGCACTTGGGAGGCAGAGGCAGGTGGATCTTTGTGAGTTCGAGGCCAGCCTGGTCTACAAAGCGAGTCCAGGACAGCCAGAGATATTCAGAGAAACCCTGTCTCGAAAAACCAAAAAAAAAAAAAAAAATCTAGGTACAGCCAGGTGGTAGTGGCACAAGACTTTAATCCCAATACTCCAGAGACAGAGGCAGGGGGATCTCTGTGAGTTCAAGACATCCTCGACTATAGAGTGAGTTCCAGGACAGCCAGGGCTATTACACAGAGAAACCCTGTCTTGAAAAACCAAAATAAATGAATGAATGAATAAACAAACAAACAAACAAATAAATAAAGTGACATAAAACAATTACATTAATCCAGAGTGCACTTTTTCACAGACTGGCATCAAACTCACAGCAATCCTCCTGACTCAGGCTCCCAACTGCTGAGATTATAAGTCTGTACCACCTGACTCCTGACTTAGGCTGTATGTTTTGATAAATCACCACCAATTACAAAGGGAGCTGGAGAGGTGGCTCAGTGACCAACAACAAGGACCTGAGTTCAGTTCCCAGCACACATATTTTTAAAATAAATAAATAAAATTTTAAAAATAAAACCATACAGGGCTGGAGAGATGGCTCAGTGGTTAAAAGCACTGGCAGCTCTTTCAGAGGACCTGAGTTCAACTCCCAGCCATCCACATGGTGGCTCACAACCATTTATAACTCTACAGTTACAGATCTGATGGCCACTTTGGTATATAGATAGATGCATGTGCAGACAAAACATCTACATACATAAAACAAATAAATTCTTTTTAAAAATCAAATCACATCAAAACAAGAATGAACAGATACAAAGGACTAATCAGCCACAACAGTCCCTTAGAGGATTCTACAATAGTGCAGACTTAGCCGGGCGGTGGTGGCGCATGCCTTTAATCCCAGCACTTGGGAGGCAGAGGCAGGCGGATCTCTGTGAGTTCGAGGCCAGCTTGGTCTACAAAGTGAATCCAGGACAGCCAGAGATACACAGAGAAACCTTGTCTCAAAAAACCAAAAAAAAAAAAAAATAGTGCAGACTTGTACTTTGTGTAAATTACAACAGAGAGTTCCCAGTATCCTTGTTTCTGAGTACCTTGTATTCTTTATTGGATACTTTCTATACAAAGTTACAGACTCCAAGTTTCCCTGGCACCTTAGCAGATGCCCAAATAATTCCAATGAACTCAGATTTGCTCAAAAGAGCCCAGAGACAAGGCTAGTTAGACAAACAGCAGACACTCAGATAGTTCAAAAGAACCCCAGGGCAAAAGAGCCTTCAAAGACAGTAAGTAATTCAGGGCAAATGGCAGATGTCCAAACAGCTCAAAAGCACCTCCAAACTGACCTGGAACAGCAAGGGCAATGCTTAAAGGGAATCAAGTTACAGAATTTATTAAGAGTCATTCTCTAGAGCCCATGGAATACAAACATTTGTTCTCTGCTTCATCAAATGATAGAAGGCAGTGATTTTTGGCCAAAGTAGAAAGAAAACATCTGTAACAGTAAATTTTTATTTATCAAACATATATTTATTAATACTTAACAATAACCTAACAATTACCTAAAAGTTCCTAAATCCTAAAGCCCAAACCCTAACTCTAAAATCTAATCTGTAACACCCTAATACCTATAATACAAACATTTAACACTAACCTAAGGTTTCGCAAAAGGATACTTTCCTCGGGGCATGAATCCTTATGGATGGCTGGCCTTCATCAAATCTTACAGTGTTAAAGTCTCTGAATCTCGTTCGCCAGATCTTTTTTTTTTTTTTAAAGATTTATTTATTATGTATACAGTGTTCTGTCTGCAGGTATATCTGCAGGCCAGAAGAGGGCACCAGATTTCATTATGGATGGTTGTGAGCCACCATGTGGTTGCTGGGAATTGAACTCATGACCTCTGGAAGAGCAGCCAGTGCTCTTAACTGCTGAGCTATCTCTCCAGCCCTCGTTCGCCAGATCTTAAGGTAGTTTATAAATTTAATCTGTTTCGAACATTAAGATGGGATGGCCCTTGTATCAAATAAGAATTGCCTCTACAGTCTTAGAGCCCAATTATAGTTTTCTAGGCTCACCATTAAGATGCTTTGGGCCTCCAAGGGTATCTATCATTCCAGTGCTCTGTCCAGTCTGATGAAGGGAGTTAGATTAATATAAATTATATTTAGTAAATATCTAGGTTTCTGATATAGTCTCTTAATTCAGGGCATGATGATCAACTTGGCTGTGGGCAATTAGCTTATCATCTTATGGACTAAAAACAAGGATGAAGTCACGTGAAATGAGGGGAGTCTCTATGGACTAAAAACAAGGTTGAAGCTAGGTGAAACAAGGAGAGACTTTATGGCCTGGCATTGTTTTCAGCTGCTAAGTGGGCAGAGCCCATATTAAGCTGAAGCAGGTGGAACAAGGAGAGATCCTATTTAAGGACAAGTGGATGGAGCCAAGAGGGCCCATGCTAGAGAGCTCTGATGCTAGCGAGCTTCGATGCCAGCGAGTCTGGACTCAAGTAGTTTGTATCCTCTGATGGAGAAAGTGCTGGTGGACTGATGGCCAGATCTCCCTGGGGCAGAAAGAAGCTGGTGAGCACAGAAAGCCTCAGCAAGACAGCAAAAGGCCAAGGACTAAACCCTGTGGCTCAGCTTTTGCCTAGACAAGTTTGACCTGTCCAAACAGTGGCCTGAAGGGAACTGTGGCCAGCTTTAAAGACTGAGGCAGAGCTGCAGAGTTATTGATACAAAGGAAATAAGTTGGCCTATAGATGGCTGAGGTCTCCCAGAGAGAAGAAAGCCTCAAGCCTCAAGCCTTATTTAAGGTGAAACCGCCATAGCCAATTTACTATGTAGATCCTGATGGATCTACATCTGGGATATTCCAGAAGAAAGACTGCTAAGTGCATTAAAGGGTCTACCCCAGAGACTGTGTTCCTGACGACTGAGGACCTGCCCCAGAGACTGTATCATTCTAACAGGTTATGAAAATAGTTGTAATAGTTATCAATAGGTTTAGTGGTTAGGTAATAGGGGTTGTAGTCATTTTTAGTGTTAAGTATTTATATTTGTTATAAGTGAATATTAGTTACTAATAAATAAGTGTTGATTAATTTTAAAAAGTTTGGTTTCAGTCCGATGCCTGTGATCTCCAAGGTGAGACAACTCCCACCTAGAGGACAAGTCGGTACTTAGATGATGATGCGGCTCTGCTAGAGGAGTAGGAAGGCAGGTGGTGCTGGAGGAGTGAGAGTCACCACATGAATCTTGACTTAAATCTCTTCACCTGTCATAATGAATTGACAGAGTGATTTTCAGCAGGAGTTTTCTCGTGCTTCCAAATCACGCCCTTGGGCAATGTGTCCCTCCAAAGCTTTCCTTGCAGAGGGGTTGAGGAGTAGCAGGAGGTCAGGAGATCTTGTGATCTGTCATGAATATCTGGAGTTCTTTTTGACAGTGTTGTTGCCATAGTTTCTGGTGGGCTCCCCAGGGAACGGTCCCCCCAGTCCAAAGTTATATGATCAAAAAGCCCCATCCGCCCCTGGCGGACTCCCAAGGACATGCCACTCCCAAGGACACGCTGCGTCCGGACATAAATCTTCCACCTGAAAGTCCAGGCTTTTGCTATACCAAGATCCCTATACTGCTAAATGCTATTACTAATCCCACCACAAGCATCCCCATAATCAAAGTGACCCAATATCTGTATGGGACCATCCAATCTCTCCCATCCATTTAGGGTTACTTGTTACTAATGGCTGATGCCCCAAGGTGTGTGACCTACCCAAGGTGTAAGACTCAGCTCTGGCAGTCCTAAGGAGTCAGGCTTGGTCACTTACCCCAGTGAAACCATTAAAGCTGTGAGTAATAGTGCCCAGATCAGGGAAAGGGGATTCCATCACTATCAGGAGAAGGAACACATAAAGGGAGGCCAGTGACTCTGAGTTCATCTTTAGGGGACTGACACAAGCTTAGCTTTAAGAAGATATGGGACAAGAAGAAAGTTACATGCAGAATTAAGAATCCTGAGCCGGGCAGTGGTGGCGCACGCCTTTAATCCCAGCACTTGGGAGGCAGAGGCAGGCGGATCTTTGCGAGTTCGAGGCCAGTCTGGTCTACAAATTGAGTCCAGGACAGCCAGGGCTACACAGAGAAACCCTGTCTCGAAAAACAAAACAAAAAAACAACAACAACAAAAAAAGAATTAAGAATCCTGGTCAGGAGTGGCCCTGTCCATCACTGTCTCAGCTCCAGTCCCCCAACGCAGTTGACAAGCTGCTATCTGATCTTTTGTTGTTGTTAATCATTACTTTTGCACCAGGATGTAGCATGTGCCCTCATAAGGGGGGGTCTGTCTTCAGAGATTCTGTTCTCCCTGGATCCCAAGATGACTGCAACTTTAGGGCAGTGACTTATCTCTGTGCCTTCAGCCTTATGAGTCTAACTTGTGGGCCAACGTTTTTGTAGCAAAAGCAGCATCTAAGTGCTAGTTGCCCTTGGCTGCTGCCTGTAGCAGAAGAGTGTGGTGGAAGTTAGGCCTCTTCAGTGGATTAGTATGCAGTTCAGCTTAGCATCTGGCACTACATGAGGATCTTGGAGTCCCTTTAACTTGCTGAAATGGACAGAGCCCAGTTGAGGCCAAAGTCTGTGAGAAACACGATATGCACTGTTGAAGGGACGTGGCTAAGAAACCACACAAGCCACAGATGACTTCGGTTGCCATAAGAAGCCACACTGCTGGATATCACAAGAAATCGTGTGGGCCTTCGGGATTGCTAAAGATCGCGAGATGATGCAATATATAAACCAGAGAGTTCCACATGGTGGCCAGTATCTTCCTCTTGTCCTTACAAGCAGAGAAAACACGCTGGAGAAGTGCACAGCAAGGTATGGCATACTCAAGCCATTAGTATACTCAAGCCAATGGTCATAAACTGAAAGACTGAGTCCAAGAGAGAAAGACCTTTTGCCATAATTCAGCCTATTAAGGCTGGCAGCAAAGGAGGGTAGAGTTCAGAAGCCGCTTGGAGAAGCTTTAGGCCATGAAGACTACATGAGCCGAGGAAACCATAGAAACGAGTCTTGGCTGATGGAAAAAGCCAACCTCAAGCTAGCGGCTGGAATGGACTGAACTTTATAAGGTGGTCACAATCTGGCAGTTGAGGTAAAATGGCCATATGAACTGGTAAAGCTAGGCCCAACAGACACTATAGGCCCAGGATCCACATTGCTAAAACCAAGTTACCCTGCACAGACCTACACTAACAATATTAATATCCTCTTAAGAAAGTTAAAATAAGGTTAGTTAGGTATTCTTAGATAGGTATTAGGGTGTTCTTAGATAATTATCAGGTTTTAGGTATTAAGTTATAGGTGTTTGATGGGTGTCTGCTAAGTACTGATAAATGTAAGGGTGTTTTGTTTTTTTTTGTTTGATGGGTGTTAAGTACCGATAAATGTAAGGGTGTTTTGTTTTTTTTTTGTTTGATGGGTGTTTGTTAAGTACTGATAAATGTAAGGGTGTTTTTTGTTTTGTCTTGTTTTTTTAGGTTTTTTGAGACAGGGTTTCTCTGTGTATCCTTGCCTGTCCTGGACTCACTTTGTAGACCAGGCTGGCCTTGAACTCACAGAGATCCGCCTGCCTCTGCCTCCCTGAGTGCTGGGATTAAAGGTGTGCACCACCACTCTTGGAAAATGTAAGTATTTTAGAGAAAAATTTTCTGTTACAGAAGAGGGCATGTGCCAGATCCAGGTCAAGCCCTTAAGAGGCCTGGCAGCTTTGTTTTCATTCTTTTAAAAGTAAACCACTCTGCAAAGAAGCTCCGGCTAGATTAACAATGAATAAAAGAACATGTAGAGAGAAAGAAAGGTCATGTGGAAAATAACCACTGTATCTCATCCAACAGAAAACAAAAGCCCAAGATTATCTGTCACCCTAGACCTCTCAGCTGAATGCAGCTACATGAGTAAGCCAGTTGACACGAGAAATCAAGAGAAATAAGACATATTTTTCTTTTATAAATAATTGTTTTAAGTTGCTAAGTTTTAGGGTGATTGGTTACATACACAGAACAGGTAACTGAAAGAGGCTTAAACACATATGGAGAGAAGATAAATACACTGGTAACAGATTCTGCAAAAACTAGATCCACTAATCTGGATGAAAATTCTTTAGAAAACATCTTTAAACAATACTTCATTTAATATTATGTTTGTGGTTTTTGTTTTTGTTTTTCAAGACAGGGTTTCTTTGTATAACAGCTCTGGCTGTCCTGGACTCACTTTGTAGACCAGGCTGGCCTCTGCCTTCCAAGTGCTGGGATTAAAGGCGCGTGCCATCACCACCCGGCTGTTTGTGTTTTATTTTGAGGGTTTTGCTTAGCTTTTATTCTACATAGTCTCAGGCCAGGGATCTGGATCAGACACCTTTAATCTTTAATCCCAGCATTTGGGAGGCAGAGACAGTTCAATCTGTGTGAGTTCAAGACCAACCTGGTCTACACAGTGAGTTCCAAGATAGCCAGGGCTATTTTAAGAAAAAAAGTCTCACTATGTAGGCCCAGCTGGCCTAGAACTCACTGTGTAACCAACCTTGAACTAACATCCGTCCTCCTGCTTCTGCTTTCTCAAGTGCTGACATGACAGGTGTGACCCACAATGGACTATATGCTGACAAAGAATTTCAATTAGCTACAAATAACAGAAACTCATGCAAATACACAGCAAATTGCTAAACGGTTTCATTTTCTTCTATAATGAAAACTCCAGAGGCATGTTGTCTATGGCAATTCAGTATCATGAAAATACCTTACATTCTAAGAGACCGGAACTTTTGCTGGACGTCACAGCCAGATATTGTAATACACCTGGAGGTGTATTCTGCTGTATACTCAGCCAGCTGAACCTGCCTTTAAGAGAACAATATAACAAGCAAACTTTCTTGCCTTGGATTTCCCATGTTTTTACAATCTAAATCTTCTGTTATATAATCTTCCCTGCACTGATCCATGTATAAGGTATACGTGTGTGTGTGTGTGTGTGTGTGTGTGTGTGTGTGTTATGGTACTAAATCCTGAAAACAGCAAATGCGCAGAAAGCAACTTTATAAAACAAACATCCACCATAATTACGGAAGCAGCAAATGGATATTGCTTGATAGCACTTGCTATCTGGGTCAGTGGCTTAATTCCTTGTAAAACTCTTAAAGACCACTGTGAAGTAATCCTCTCCTGTATGATGCTTTCTGTGCTGGTCAATTAAAGAGAGCAAAGCACTCTGTTAGGAACAAATACACACGGGCACACAGACACAGGGACAGCATTCAGGCAAGTGCAATCTCAGACTCATATGGCAGAGGACACCAGAAGACACAGTAAGATCAAAGTAGAGAATTCAAATCTGGGCTTACTCTTGGTTAAATGACACCAAGGGGAAATGCTTTGACTCCTTTCCTTAATGTGACACCAACGAATTATTGGTGACTCTGAGTTTATTATTGTTCTCAAATCAAAATCAATGAACCAGTCCAAGGCTTCTATTGCTTGACAATGTCACAGGGACTTATCCTCCTCCATCCTTAGCATATGGCTTTGTTGTTGTTGTTGTTTTTTGAGACAGGGTTTCTCTGTGTATCCTTGGCTGTCCTGAACTCACTTTGTAGACCAGGTTGGCCTTGAACTCAACAGAGATCCACCTGCCTCTGCCTCCCGAGTGCTGGGATTAAAGGCGTGTGCCACCACGCCCGGCCATTACAGACACCTGTGAACTCCCATATGGTATTGGGATTTGAACTCAGGATCTTTTTTTTTTTTTTGGTTTTTCGAGACAGGGTTTCTCTATTTAACAGCTCTGGCTGTCCTGGACTCGCTTTGTAGACCAGGCTGGCCTTGAACTTGCAAAGATCTGCCTGCCTCTGCCTCCCAAGTGCTGGGATTAAAGGCGTGCGCCACCACCGCCTGGCTGAACTCAGGATCTTTAGAAGAACAGTCAGTGCTCTTAAGCCATCTCTCCAGCCCCCTTAGCATATGACTTAAGGTTGCTTTATCATCATGGTTGTTACTGCTCCACATTCTAGGCAAGAAAAAAGAAGTATATATGTTAGAAACTTTTTCCTTTTTGTTGTTTTTGAGACAGGGTCTCATTGTTTAGCCCTGGCTGGCCTGGAAACTCACATAGATACACCCCTCTTAAGTACCAGCCACCCAATTGGCCCTCGAAACTCTCTGATAAACACCTCCAAACAACTTCTAAGTACTCACCAGAAATTAGTCACATGAGCACATCTAATAAAGCTGGAATGAAAAATGGAACCCTGATCCTCACAAGGTTAGGAGTCTGTCATTAAGGAACAAAGGAATGAGGAACAAGTATTTTGTGTGTGTGTGTGTGATTATATGGGTGCATGCACATGTACTGACCTAAAAATGTGCACGCTCATGTGGAGGTCAGAGGTTCTCAGAGGGAATCTTACTCAGTCACTCTCTACCTTAATTTTTTTTTTTTTTTGAGACAGAGTTTCTCTCTGTATCTCTGGCTGTCCTGGAGCTCACTCTGTAGACCAGGCTGGCCTCGAACTCACAGAGATCCACCTGCCTCTGCATCCCAAGTGTTGGGATTAGAGGTGTGGCCCACTTCCACTGTCCTTTTTCTCTTTTAATTTCTTTAATTCTGTTTTTTGGTGTGCCTCTGTGAGGGTATATGCACATGAATGTAAGTGCCCTTGGAGGCCTCATGCATTGCATCCACTGCAGCTGAAAGCCACCTGATACAGGTATAGGAAATTGAATTCAGGTTGTCTTTTTTTTTAAAGATTTATTTATTATGTATACAGTGTTCTGTCTGCAGGTATATCTGCAGGCCAGAGGAGGGCACCAGATTTCATTGTGGATGGTTGTGAGCCACCATGTGGTTGCTGGGAATTGAACTCATGACCTCTGGAAGAGCAGCCAGTGCTCTTAACCGCTGAGCCATCTCTCCAGCCCCTGAATTCAGGTTTTCTTAACCACTGAACCTTCTCTCCAGCCCTACCACTTTATTTTTTGACACAGTCTCTTCCTGAACCTAGAGCTCATAGATTCAGTTAGTATGTCTTCTCAGAGAGCACCAGGATACTCATACTTCTCAAATACCTGCTTTCCACACTGGGGGTTTCAGATGCACACTACCAAGCCTAGTATTTATGTGGTTACTGGACACCAGACTTAAGTCCTCACAGTGGTGTAGCAGACACTTGCTTACTGAGCATCTCCCAGAACAGTGTGTTTTACTTGAACTGTGTTTTTTTTGTTTGTTTGTTTGTTTTTCGAGACAGGGTTTCTCTGTGTAGCCCTGGCTATCCTGGACTCAATTTGTAGACCAGGCTGGCCTCGAACTCGCAAAGATCCACCTGCCTCTGCCTCCCAAGTGCTGGGATTAAAGGCGTGCGTCACCACTGCCCGGCTGAACTGTGTTTTATTATATATATTTATCATATATTTAGTGTACATAGGAGGGTGCAAATGCAAACTATGCAAGGGAACACCAGGGATGCAGCTTTTGTGGGCCTTCCCTGGGAAGCCCTTGTCAGTGATGCAACTGCTTCCTTGTATCAATGTTTGAGTGTCCAGCAGAAGTGGCTCATGGCAGACAGGAAGAAAGGGCCTACATCCTAGTATCCACTTCAAAGACATGCCCCCACTAACTGAGATTTCCTTCCACTAGGTCCCACAACCAAAAAGTTGTACTAATTCACAGTAGTGCCACTGGCTGGGAGTCATGCTTTCAACACATGAATGTCTGGGGGACATTCAAGATCTAAGCCATAATAATCCTTTTTTTAAAAAGTATTTTATTTAGCCGGGCGGTGGTGGCGCACGCCTTTAATCCCAGCACTCGGGAGGCAGAGGCAGGCGGATCTCTGTGAGTTCGAGGCCAGCCTGGTCTACAAAGCAAGTCCAGGACAGCCAGACATATTCAGAGAAACCCTGTCTCGAAAAACCAAAAAAAAAAAAAAAGTATTTTATTTATTATGTATACAATGTTCTGTCTGCATGTATGCCTGCAGTCCAGAAGAGGGCACCAGATCACATTACAGCTGGTTGTGAGCCACCATGTGGTTGCTGGGAATTGAACTCAGGACCTCTGGAAGAGCAGCCAGTGTTCTTAACCTCTGAGCCATCCCTCCAGCCCCATTATAATCTTCTAAACAACCTTCTTCTCATTCTTTTAAGTCAAGAGACAAGTAGTCAGTGTTCATCCCCGGGGATAAATTAGAGCAAACTCTTCCTTTCCCAACACTTGCCTTCCTAGCTTCCTTCAGAACTGAACCTGGTTTTAATGTAAAAAGAAGTCTGTAACCATAAATTATAAAGTATATTTATTAATATCTATAAGCTCCTATAAACACCTAATCCTAACCCTTTAGAAAGGATACCAATCCTCAAGCACAGGTCCTTTGAGGGTCAGCGGTCTGTCTGCAGGAACACCACAACAGCAGTCACTCAGTGGTCACACCCGGCTCTGGCGTTGCCATGGCAGCCTCACTTCTTCTTGGGGTCAGCCTCTAGTGCTGTCCAAGATTGCCAAATTTACCGGGGCAGATGCTGTGCCACACAGCCTAGTTCTTGGTGTCACGGCCTTGCCAGGACCTCCTTGGTTCATCTGGGCCCTACCACATCCTCAGTGGACAGAGGCCACACTCCCACCTGTTGTAACAGAAAATTTTTATTTAAAACATTTATATTTATTAATACTTAATCACCACTTATAAAACATATATAATCTGCCGGGCGGTGGTGGCGCACGCCTTTAATCCCAGCACTTGGGAGACAGAGTCAGGTGGATCTCTGTGAGTCCAGGACAGCCAGAGCTGTTATACAGAGAAACCCTGTCTTGAAAAAAAACAAAACAAAAATCCAAAGACACATATAACCTACAATATCTAATACATAATACCTATAACCTAATATCTATAAACACTTAATACCTAAGAATACCTAACCAATACTATTTTAACCCTCTTAAAAGGATGTTAGGCCATGCCTTGGTTTGTAGTTGGTCTTCTATCTGCAGGCACACCCTTATAGTAATTAGTAGTCTGGCTATGGCAGTCATGGTAGGCAGTTGTAACAGAATATTTTCATTTATAAACATTTATATTTATTAATACTTTAAAAACACCTATAAAATACCTAAATCCTAAAACTTATAACCTAAAAATCTATAATCTATTTAATAGCACCCTAACACATAAGAACACTCTAATACCTATCTAAAAACACTTAACACTACTTTAAGTTTCTTTCTTTTTTTTTTTTTTTTGGTTTTTCGAGACAGGGTTTCTCTGTGTAACCCTGGCTGTCCTGGAACTCACTCTGTAGACCAGGCTGGCCTCAGAGATCCACCTGCCTCTGCCTCCCGAGTGCTGGGATTAAAGGCATGGGCCACTGTCGCGTCGACCTCGACCAGCAAGAATGACGCAACTCGCAAAAGCTCTTCTCAAGCAGTTTATTCAGGTCCCTTGAAAACAGTCATCCGAATAATCGAGCAGACCCAACCCACAGGCTAAATACTATATGAACAGCCAATCAAGTAAAGCCACGTGGTGCTATCTTACAGGCCCACGTATGCGGAAGCAAGCCAGATCAGCGGTCTTAACCAAATATGGACTTGTTTACCACCGAGAACGCTCACCATCGGGCTGGTGGAATGCGGAAACCGGTGCCATCTTTAGGGCGCGGCATGTCGCAGCTCTCTACAGTTCCCCCTTTTTTGTTTTTGAAAGTGTTGGTAGAAGTCCCTGGAAAGGCTTCATAATCCCCATACCTGGGGATCTCACGGCGGGCCTGAGCCTGTAGGAGGGCGGTGCTCAAACTCTTACCCTACCCGTCTCTGGGTCAGCCTCCCCACTTGGGGCTGCCCTGTCTTAGGTGGCTGAGACTTATCCGTCTACTCCGTCATTGACTTGCCAGACCCTAATATCTGTGGAACGAATACCTCAGTGGGCAGGGACTATGCTCAGTGAAGATTTAAGGCTTCATGGCAGTGAGCCATGCCTGAGGGGACTGGCCCGCCTCAATGGCGACAAGGGCCTGTATAATCATGGCTGCATTACGCTTCTGTGTGGCTCTCATATTGTAGATGCACCATAGGCAAACCAGAGAGGCTAGTATCATCAGTATCGCCAAAGAGCCTACGCCCGCCCACTCCTTAAGATGATCCATAGCCGCCTGTATCCAGGAAGTCAAACCATTAGCCAGACTCAGATCCACCCGAGTGGAGTTGATGTGGACGATTGTCCCTCTCAGCTCTCTCATCTTATTTTCAAAATCAGCCGACCAATCCTGTAAGAGGAGCTCTGACAATTGCTTAGACAGATTAGCAGCCTTTGTTAAATTTTGATACCGCACCGAAGTAACACACAAACCCTGTATTTTCCACTCACACCCCAACTGTGCTAGTTGCCAAAGAGAATCAATCTGTTCTTGTATTAAATCTATGCGTTGATTAACTATCATAAGGCCTCCTTTGAGATGAGAATTCATAGAGGTCTGAGTATCCAATGCCTGTGCTACATTGGCTGAGATGTCATTCAGGGCATTGACAGTCTGTATAGAACTAGACAAGGCAATAGCTGAGGCAGTAGCCCCCACAGCAGCAACAGTGATGGCAGTAACAATAGCTGCAGTGATGCCAAAATCTCTTTTAAGTCTGAATAGCATCATGGTATTAGGGGCCTCTACAGGAACTGGTACATATCGAGGCATTCTAGTCACCACAGCCACAGGAAAGGCTGTGGCATTCCAGCACAGGGCATAAAAGCATGTGTCCGGAGTGCATACTAACTTTTCTTCACCCAAGGATGCACTCCCATTACTTACAATCCACAGAAAAGGAGGCCAGAGACACACTGGCGAGGCTGAAAAGGTCTTATTGCGGTAAGAATGAAACGAAGAATTCCAAGTACCAGAGCCACTACCACTAGAAAAATCCATAGTGGTAGCGGACCCTAGGGAAAAACTACCTCTTTGATAAATTCCTCCCCCAAGCATAAGTATAGGTCCCAAATCCATATAGCTACCATTTGCTCCACACAAAAGCCATAAATCAAAAGGATTGGTGGCAGTCTGCTGAGGATCCCTAGTAGATATATCAAGCATTCCTGTACAAGACTTATTCACTATATTACTAATCATGGGGCTAAAGGAAAAATAATCTTGTTGAACCCAAACTGCTCTGCGCCCCTGACATCCAGTCCAGGGAAAAGGTCCTTCCTCTCCTGCGGATCCTCTACAAAAAGGTGCCCAGCGTGGCTGTCTGGGGGGGTCCCGGTCAGAGACTCGTGTGGGCCACCACCCCACAAGATGAGAAGCATTGCTCGAAAACAAACCACCACCCCTACCCCCAAACCTCAGTTGTGGTAAAAAATCTGACTGCTGAGACAATTTAATGCATTTTGTATCATCTGACCTATTGAAGCTCATTAAAAAGCACAGACTACCCTTCAAGCTGACATTTCTATTACCCTCTATAGGGCTTTTCTGATCATCAAAGGGAAGGTAGGGTAAGCCTAAGCTTCTATTGTTTTTCTCTTTTACCCTTTTCTTTTCCCTTTTTCTAATAGCAGTCCTTTCCAACTGTTCTATTAGAGCGTGTAGCTCCCCTTCAGAATCCGTGCCCTCTGAGTCCTCAAAATCTCTAAAATCTCTAAGATCGGGATAGAGAGGAACCTTCTTTTTGCTTCCCTTTTCACTGTCTGCCTGCTCAAATCTTTCGCCTTTGTTACTTTCCTTTTCACTGTCTGCCTGCTCAGATCTTTCCCCTTGCAGCAGTTCCAAGGCTGATTCTCCCTCCTTGATTGCTTTACAGCATCTCTGATCTTCTAAACAACTCCTCACCATCTTCCAAACCGGTCTTACTCCATGCTTCAGAGCACCTCGCTCCCAAGCAAAATCCAAGTCCCTGCCTAATTTGTCCCAGCAGGAT
>CAJQZJ010033609.1:2790950-2833455 GCA_907164525.1 Lophiomys imhausi | reverse complement strand
CAAAAAAAAAAAAAAAAAAAAAAATCAAAGCTTGCATAGCTGGCTGGTTTGTTTCCACTCCCCTCTGATCCCTCATTTCTACTCCCCACTTGTCACCACCTAACTTAACATACTCTTTGTTCCTTAATCCCCACCTGCAGCTGTTGCCTGGCAGGCTAAAAAAAGCTACTCCTTAGTGCCCCCACCTTTTTGTAACCACTTGTGTATTTAAAGGGTCCGAAAACCGTTTTACAGGGTTCACTCCTCCACAGAAGTAGTCGAACCCCAGCGCGTCGGCTTAAATAAACCTCTTGTATATTGCAACGAATCTGGGGCATTGGTGGACTCTGGGCGTCAGGATTCGGGGAGCCCCCACGCGGGTTTAACAGTTCTGTGCCATGCCTTTTCTGTCAGTCTTCTCAGGCTGGCTTAAGGGATGTGCCTCAGGATATTGCAGCCTAAAGGCTGATGAATAGCATACTTTGCTGTAACAGTAAATTTGTATTTATCACATATATTTATTAATACTTAACAATTACCTAACAATTGTCTATAAAATTCCTAAATCCTAAACCCAAACCCTAACTCTGAAACCTAGCACCTAAAACTTCTTAGTACCTATAATACAAGCATTTAACATTTACCTAAGGTTTCTCAAAAGGATGTTTTTTTGTTTTTTTTTCTGAGCGTGGGTCCTGATGGATGGCTGTTTTCATACAATTTTTCAGTCTTAAAGTCTCTTAAAGTCTCAGAATTTCCTTCCTCAGGTCCCAAGACAGTTTATCAAGCATAAATTAACATATGAAAGACTCCCAGGCAGCTCACCTATTCAGATACTTATGGCCTACAAAGGCCGGAATCCAGCAGCTCTGAGGAAAGACAATTCTCAGGGAGAATCTGTCTCCTCTCCAGAAGGGTCAACATCAGAGGGTGAAGCTTTCCGAAAAGATTGAAGCAAATTCTCTGCCAGATGAGGAGGTGAAACAGAAAGAGGAGCCCTGCACTCTATGTGCATCTTGACTTAAATTATCTTCAGCAGAGGCTTTCGCACTCTTTTCAAGTTATGCCCCTGGGCTCAGTCTTTTTCAAAAGCTTTTTGCAGAGGGGTGTGAATTCACAGGTGGTCTGGAGACCTCCAGAGACCGAGATCTGAGGGCAGGCGCCTCAGGGGGCATGTCCCCGCCCCCAGCCCTAAGATCAAAGAGGTCCTGGTCCTTGGTGAGCTCCCAAAGACATGTCACTTGGGGAGTAAGTCTTTTATCTGAAAGTCCAGGCTTTTGCTATCCCTATGCTATCATATGCTAACACTAAATCTACCACACCTTGCTTCACTTCTCCAGTGTGTTGTTCTCTCCATCTGTGTGGGCAAGAAGGAATCAGGTGAAGACCCTAGTTTATATAGGGTGTCATCTGGTCTTCCAAAATGTCCTGTGGACTCTCAAAGTCTCTTGAGAAAACTTGCAATTCCCTCAACTTTTACTGCTTTGTAGCCATGCCTCTACTGGGTGCCCTTCACAGGTCTCAGTCCAATCTGGGCCCTGCCCATCTCCTAAAACTATTAGCAGCTAAAAACAATGCCAAGCCATAAACCCTGTTTTTTAGTCCATATGCTGCCATTCCAAGAGCCCACAGTTGCCAGGTTGATTTTCATGCCCTTGAAGAATCCTTACTATTTCTAACATATTACAGCCTGTTTTTGAGGTCTCCTCACAGTCCATTGACAGCTGCTTCAGAGCACGTGTGCCTCACACCTAACTCCATCACTCAGTGGTTGTGGGCCCATGGACAGAAGGAGCCTCAGGCTGCTTTGCTCCCACTGCTGTGATGCCAGCCACCATGGCTCTCCTCAGCGTCTGGTTCTCACAAACTTTCTCTGAGCAGGACCTATGCCATACCTCTTGTGTCAGCCTGAGCTTGTGGCAGATGCAGCCTTTTGTGGCTTTTTTGGGCTGGTTTGTGGCAGAAGTCCCTTTCTGTAGCATTTTCTCAGTCTCCACACCCCCCCAGTTGTCACAACTGGTCTCAGTTTATGTGCCAAGGTGCCTGACCACCTGATTCTTATCATTTCAGGGCTGGTGCGGCCTAAGGCTGATTAGCACATCTCTGCTTGAAGTCTGGCCTTTTCTCTCAGCAAGGCCTAAGCACCAGCAGCTGGCATACACCTCCTCTGTACCTCCATCTCTCTTGGGCTATGCTGCCACACCCTTAACCAGGGCACTGGTGTTGAGGTAACTCAAGGTTCCCTGGCGGATCTCAAAGGTCTGGGGCTTTACAGCCGCGGCCATCCCCAGGGTGTTCTCTCCAGGTCCCTGCAGCCATGACCCTCAGCAGGGCATTCTCTGCCCATCTCTCGAAGGTCCTGGCTTTTATGGCTCCAAAATGAGGCTTCACATCGTTTCAGCCCAATCTGGGCTCTGCCTACCTTCAGCCAAAAAGAGGCAGTGTCCAGCAGCTGAAAGCAATATCAAGCCAAAGCCCTTTTTCAGTTTCCCAGGCTTTCCTTCTTATACAGAGTGCCTTTTCATTGGTTGCCCAAGATCACAGCCAGGTGCCAGGCTGATCTGCATGCCCCTTAAGAGATTGTCCTTTAGAAGCCCCCACATGTTCACTACAGAAGTCAACTCAGGGGGGAGGTTTCTGATAAGATTATCCCTCCCTGTTGGTGATTGCTCCTGTAAAGGACCCACTTCATCACCACCCCCATTTATTCTGAAAAATAGTAACTCACTACATTGCATAGGCTGATCTCAAAACATAGTCTCCTGCCTCTAAGAAATGGAGATTAGAAGTGTATAGCAAGTCAGCGTTGGTGGCGCATGCCTTTAAGTCCAACACTTGGGAGGCAGAAGCAGGCGGATTTCTGTGAGTTCAAGGCCAGCCTGGTCTACAAAGTGAGTTCCAGGACAGCCAGAGATATTCAGAGAAACCCTGTCTTGAAAAACTGAAAGAAAGAAAAAAAAAGTATATACCAAGCCAGGTACTCGAGGTGCACACCTTTAATCACAGGATTTGGGCGGTAAGGGCAGGTGGTCTCCAAGTTCAAACCAGCCTGGCCTACAGAGTGAGTTCCAGGATAGCCAGAGCTACATAGTAGGACCCTGACTCAAAAAAAATCAATCAAGTATGTACCACCATAGCTGGCTGAGATAGGCCCCCAATGATGAGACCTCCAACTTGCCACAAACCGGTGCCCACTTGACCAGGGATGACTCAGTCAGATAAGGGAAGACCTGTGGTGCTCTCTGTCACTTCTCTATTATCTCTTCCACTTCACCAGAGCACCAGGGTGTGGTGGGATCAGGGAAATTGAGCATAGGGATTTTGGAATAACAAAAAGACAGGCCTCTCAGGTAAAAAGATATGAGTGGATCCAGTTACATCTGGATATGATTGACATTGAAGGGTGTTCCTTGGAAAGTTCACCAAAAGGCAAATCATGTGACTTTGGACAGGGGCATACCCTGCATAAGCCCACCAAGAACCATGGCAATGCGAGGCTGGAGTTCACGCCAAGATCTTTGCAACTCATTACAACACAAAGGATTTAAATCATGAGAGGCTTCACATCATTCCTCCTGCCTCATCCTCCAAGAGACCTTGTCATCTTCTTGTGCTCCCAGAGTGATCCACATGGTGGAGAGTGTGACAAAATACACCCTTTGGGCAGTTTGACCATTTTGATCCAACTCAGAAAACTGCCACAGACTTTGGTTTTTCCAAAGCATCAGTCAACCAAAATGCCAGGATTGGACTGAGCACTGGAGCGAGACCCTTGGAGGCCCAAAGCATCTGAATGGTGAGCCTAATAAACTTTTCATCTTGCAAATAAGTGGGTCCTAGGACTGAAGAGAGAATTCTTATAAGAGCCGCCCCATTTCAATGGTTGTTATAAACTGCCTTAAGATCTGAGAAAGAAGCCGGGCGTGGTGGCGCATGCCTTTAATCCCAGCACTTGGGAGGCAGAGGCAGGCAGATCACTGTGAGTTCCAGGCCAGCCTGGTCTACAAAGCAAGTCCTGGACAGCCAGGGCTTGTTACACAGAGAAATCCTGTCTCAAAAAACAAACAAACAAAAAAAAGATCTGACGAACGAGATTCATAGACTTTAAGACTGAAAGACTTGATGGAAATCAACCACACCGTACGGATCCACGCCAAAAATTAACTTAAGAATATCCTTTTAGGAAACCTTAAGTTAGGGGGCTGGAGAGATGGCTCAGAGGTTAAGAGCACTGGCTGTTCTTCCAAAGGTCCTGATTCAATTCCCAACAACCACATGGTGGCTCACAACCATCTAGAATGAGATCTGGTGCCCTCTTCTGGAGTGCAGGCGTACATGCAGACAGAACACTGGATACATAATAAAGACTTGGAAAAAAAAAGAAAGAAACCTTAAGTTAGTGTTAAGTGTTTGTATTATAGTATTACGGTGTTTTAGATTAGAGTTTAGAGTTAGGGTTCAGGCTTTAGGATTTAGGAACCTTATAGGTAATTGTTAAGTATTAATAAATATATGATTGATAAATAAAAATTTACTGTTACAACAGGGTGCTGTACCCAAGTGATTTCAGTAGCTGAACTCACTTGCTTGCCGTTCCTGTCAAAGAGAAGGGTTCTGGAGAGAAGTGGGATAAAACATACAGTTGCCATGTATTTATTTGTATGTTTTGTTTGAGTGTTTGTGCACTACATGCATGCCTGAAGCTCTTGGAGGCCAGAGAGCACCAGGTCTCCTGGATTAAGAGTTACAGATAGTTGTGACGCACTGTGTGGATGCTGGGAACTGAACCTGGTTTCTCTGCAAGTGCAACAAGTGTTCTGAACCACTGAGCCAGCACTTCAGTCCCAGCAGGGTTAGTTTACAATTTTGTAGGCATATTTTTAAAGCTATTTTATTGGGGTTCTTATGTTTACCAACCCTCTCCATCTTAATCGCTTCCAACACCCAAATACCATGCAGGAGAGACCGAAGGTTAGTGGGGAGAGGGGGTGTTGAGATCTTTTTAGACTTCCTGCTGATTAGTGGCGATGAGTTCCTCTTGTCAGGAAATCTTCAATCTCTTCAAATTTCTTTTCTTTTCTCACAACCACTTGACAAACCAGCAACAACAGGAGCAGGAACCAGAGGAGAAACAGCTGCACCTCCTCTCTTGTGGCTCTGGTCCTTTTATAACCTCTCTAGACTCCCCAGAATTCCAAACACAAACTATCTTCAGCTGGCAGAATCACGCCCCTGCCACAGCACGCATGAGACAAATAGTCTGCTGCTGTGGACAATCTGAAGTAGCCCCATATCCCACACATGGGATTAAAACAAAAGCTGTTTACATAACTGGGTTTTTAAAGGCACCAAAATCCCTACTACATACCTGTGAATGAGAAATAAAATTGTTAGATTGTAGGAGTTGATAGATTAATTTAAGTTAGAATTAGTGAATATCTAGGTTTCTGATACAGTCTTTTAATTCGGGGCATGAAGATCAACTTGGCTGTGAGCAATTAGCTTATCAGCTTATGGATGAAGTCAGGTGAAACGAGGGGAGTCTCTATGGACTGAAAAACAAGGTTGAAGCAGGTGAAACAAGGAAAGACTTTATGATCTGGCATTGCTTTCAGCTGCTAAGTGGGCAGAGCCCAAATTAAGCTGAAGCAGGTGGGACAAGGAGCGATCCTATTTAAGGACAAGTGGATGAGCCCGGGGAGCTGCGTGCTAAGGGGCCCCCAATATTAGAGAGCTCCGAGAGTACTGCTGGAGAAAGTGCTGGTAGACCAATGGCCAGATCTCCCTGAGGCAGAAGGAAGTTGGTGAGCAGAGAAAGCCTCGGCAAGACAGCAAAAGGCCAAGGACTAAATCCTGTGGCTCAGCTTTTGCCTAGAGGGGTTTGACCTGTCCAAACAGTGGCCTGAAAGGAACTGTGGCCAGCTTTAAAGACTGAGGCAGAGCGGCAGAGTTGCTGATACGAAGGAAGTAAGTTGGCCTACAGACGGCTGGGGTCTCCCAGAGAGAAGAAAGCCTCAAGCCTTATTTAAGGTGAGACTGCCATACCCAATTTACCCTGACAAACCTGTGTCTGAGATATTCCAGAAGAAAGACTGCTAAGTGCATTAAAGGGTCTACCCCAGAGACTGTGTTCCTGACGACTGAGGACCTGCCCCAGAGACTGTATCCTTCTAAAATGTTAATAGTTATCAATGGGTTTAGTGGTTAGGTCTTAGGGTTGTAGGAATTCATAGGGGTTGTAGGAATTTATAGGAATAGTAGTTAAGTATATTTGTTATAAATGAATATAGTTTTTAATAAATAAGTGTTAAATAATTAAAAAGTACGGTATCATTAGATTTTAGTTTTTTTTTTTTAAAGACATTTAATCCCAGTACTCAGGAGGCAGAGAAGGTAGATCTCTTGACTTTAAGGTCAGCCTGGTCTACAGAGCCAGTTCTAGAACAAAGAGAGCTACATAGAGAGATCCTGTCTCAAAAAACAGAATTCACGCCGGGCGGTGGTGGCGCACGCCTTTAATCCCAGCACTTGGGAGGCAGAGGCAGGCGGATCTTTGCGAGTTCGAGGCCAGCCTGGTCTACAAAGCGAGTCCAGGACAGCCAGAGCTGTTAAACAGAGAAACCCTGTCTCGAAAAATCGAAAAACCAAAAAAAAAAAAAAAAAAAAAAAAAAAACAGAATTCACCTAAGGGACTGAAGATGTCTGTCTCTCTGTGTAGAGTGCTTGTTACCCTAACAACTATAAGGCTCTGGGTTCAATCCCCAGCACTGCATAAAGAGGATGTGGAACTCTGCACCTGTAATCTCATCCCAAGAACAGTGCAGGCAGGATGATCAACAGGCTAGTATTATCTTTGGCTACACAGGGATCTGAGAGAAGACTCGGCTACAGACCCTGTCTCCAAAATGAAAGTTAATGAAGCTGAGAACACTAGCTCATATCTGTAATCCAATTCAATACAATTAAAAGTTTGAGGTAGAGGAATGCTAACAGTTTAGGGCCAGCCTGGGCTATACTGTGAGTTCTAGTGGTAGAGCACTGGGCCAGCAGTCGTTGGGTTCAATTCATATAACAACCCAAGGAGAGTTGGATCACTGGGTCTCACAAGGTATAAGACACAGCTGATTGCAGCACATTGACCTAAAACCTCCATGTGCTCTGTAGCAAACACCCCCCCCCACACACACACATATATGAATAAATCTAATAAAAATATTTTAAGGGGCTGGAGAGGTGGCAAAGTGGTTAAGAGCACTGACTGCTCTTCCAAAGGGCCCCAAGTTCAATTCCCAGCACCCACACGGCAGCTCACAACTGTCTGTAACTCCTGTTCAGGGGACCCAAAATCCTCACACAGATGTACATCATATATGCAGTCAAAACATCAAAGTACATAAAAAATAATAGTTAGAGGCCAGCCTGGTCTACAAAGTGAGTCCAGGACAGCAAGAGCTGTTACACAGAGAAACTCTGTCTCGAAAAACCAATAAATAAATAAATAAATCTTTAAAAAGTTTATCTTGGATGTTGGATGCTGGGTGTGTTGGCGCACACCTGTAATCCTAGTACTCTGGAGGCAGAGGCAGGTAGATCTCTGTGAGTTCGAGGCCAGGTCTACAAAGTGAGTCCAAGATAGCCAGGGCAACCAAAGAACAAAACAGGCCGGGCGTGGTGGCATGATGCCTTTAATCCCAGCATTTGGGAGATAGAGGCAGGCTAATCTCTGTGAGTTTAAGGCCAGCCTCGTCTACAAAGTGAGTGGAGGACGGCCAGGGCTACACAGAGAAACCCTGTCTCGAAAAACAAAAAAAAAGTTTGTCTTGGGGCAAGACGGTTTCAGAGGACCAGGCATTTGCCTCTCCTGATTACCTGAATTGGATTCTTGGAACAAATGGAACAGGAGAGAACTGCCTCTCAGTAGCTGTTTTCTGCCTTCCACTGTAGACGGTGCCATGTGCACATGCACAATAATTACATTTTGAATTAAAAGTCTCCAGACATGGTGGCAGATGCCTTTCATCTCAGCACTCAGGGCGGAGGCAGGCAAACCTACTGGAGTTTAAGGCAGTCTCATCTACATGGTGAGCTCCAGGACAGTCAATACAACAACATAGTGAGACCCTGTTTCTTTTTTTTTTTTTTTTTGGTGTTTCGAGACAGGGTTTCTCTGTGTATCCTTGGCTGTCCTGGACTCACTTTGTAGACCAGGCTGGCCTCGAACTCACAAAGATCCGCCTGCCTCTGCCTCCCAAGTGCTGGGATTAAAGGTGTGCGCCACCACCGCCCGGCGAGACCCTGTTTCAAAAAATCAAACAAGAGAGCCAGCGTGATGGTGGAGCACGCCTTTAATCCCAGCACTCGGGAGGCAGAGGCAGGGGATCTCTGAATTCGAGATCAGCCTGGTCTACAAAGCAAGTCCAGGACAGCCAGGGCTGTTACACAAAGAGACCATGTCTGGAAAAAAAAAAAAATTAAACAAGACAGCCAGGCCTACACAGACAGACCCTGTCTCGAAAAGCAAACAAAAAAACAAAACAAAACAAAGTCAAAGAAGAAAAGAAAGTTCAATATCATACTTGGTTAAGTAAGTTTCAGAGCAAATTGGAATACCTGAGACAAAAGAAGGAAAGAAAGAAAGAGAGAGAGAAAGAAATTAGATAAGTAACCATTACATTGAAGATTCCTATGGGGCAGGGTGCTGGGTATCTGTAATCTTTATATTTGGAAAGTAGAAACAGCCAATCAGAAGAAATTCAAAGCCTCTACATGAATTTGAGGTAGCCTGGGTCATATGAGACAATGTCTCAAAACAAAACCGAACAACCTTCTTTTGACAAGGAAATGAGATCACGGTTTTCCTCTCCCTGGACCTTACTTACAAATAACATCTCTTATTTATTTTAGTGTATGCACGCATATGTGTGTACAGGGGCATATAGGTGAGCACCATGTGTATGAGCATGCATGTGAAGGTCAGAGATCAACTTTTAGGGATTTTGTGTTGTTTTAAATTTATCACATGATGTATTTTTGTTTCTTCTTGCTTCGTTTTTTGATACATGGTTTCACTGACCCAGGTCTAGCCCAGAAAGACTAGTCTGCCTGTCTCTGCAATACTGGCGATACAGGCACAAGCCACCAGGACCGGTTTTTTTTCTCCCTCTGGGTTCTAGGGAATCAAACTCAGGTCCTAACAGAGTTACTTTCTCCATCCAGACTACCTCTTTGAAACAATGTAACTCCAACCCCCCCATTACCTTCATAGCTGCTGCTGAATCACTTCCTGAATGTTTTCTTCGAACATTAGGCACCTCACTCTCAAGGGTCTGTTCTTTCTAATTAATTAACCGGCTAAAGCATTCCTTTTACTCTTGGAATTCTGTTCAGTTGCACTACTCAAGAATCTCAGGGCACCTAAGAGGCCCCTGAGGCTCTGAAAGGGGGAGTCCTTTGGGCTGAGGAGGATCTGTGTTCCCTGCTGCCACTGCCAGGAGGACATTTTGAATAGTTTAGTAATTGCAATCTATGTGAGGGCAACTCTATAGCCACACGTTAGCCCGCCCTATATGAGTAGTAGTTTATGGTCCTGGATAAATGCGGAGGTAGTATATTGATTATAATCTGGTCATCATAGCGCCAAGCAATCCTTTAAAAAGAAAAAACTTACATAGCACAAGAAATTTCTTCTATAGACTATTCTTCAGTGAGACATTTTCCTTCTAGCTATTCCTCACTTGTTCAATTCAGCTATCATTTCAAATGTTTTAAAAATCTTCTGAAAGAACGCTTAGGGTTATCCCATCAAACTGGGAGTTTAAGGCTAATGATGGGGCCTAGTCTGCCCTTATTTTAACAAGCTCAACATTCAGTGCTTAGCTACTACGTAACCCTTTAGATGATTCAAATTGCTTTCAGCACTTGGTATTCGAGAATGAGCCATTACAATATGCCAAGTATAGCTATTCACCTTTGTAAAGGGCTTTCAGGTTAGCAGGTAAGTACGGAATGTACAGCCTTTAAAAGAAGCAAGAAGAAAGGAGAAAGGCAAAACTCACTCATCAAGTGTGGCCACAAGAATAGAATCAGCTGAGCTATCCTGACCACAAGTTTCTGCGTTTTGGGATGCTCCACCTTTAAAACTGCAGACCTCCCAAGTCCCAGGGTTCGCCCCCAATGGGCGAGTATCCCCTTGTCCCCACATCCGTGCCTCTGCAGCAGTGCCCGCTCCCGCCCCGCATTGCAGCGGCGCGCCCCGGTCTGCAGTACAAGCGCGCGCCAGGCGGCGGCCACGCCCCGCGGGCCCACGCAGGGAGGAGGCTCCGAGCCGAGCCCGCCTCTGCGGCGGTCATGCCGGACGCCGAATGGACGCGGCCAGCTGGAGGAGGGACCGTGACCGCAGGCTGCGCATGCCCCACCCCAGCGGCTACTTAAGAGGTTCCTGCGCCACCGCCTCCACCTCATTGCGTTACTCACCTCGACTCTTAGCTGTCGGGAGCGGTAACCGGGACCCTGTATCTGTTTCTGTCACCCTCGCCTTCTAACCCGTAGCTACCATGGTGAGTGGGTTGGGGTGCGGAGGGGATGCGAGGTGGAGAGGCGGAGGGGGCTCGCTGGAGGCCGGGATCCAGGGGTGCGGGACAGCGTGGGACCCAGGCTCCGGGGGACCTCCAGGAGGTGGGGGAGAAGGGGCTCTGCCGAATCCGCCTGGACTCCGCTCTCCAACCACCCATGCCCTGCGCAAAACATGCAGCATGGCGCTTTCAGACTGCAGTCTTTCTGCGTGGGCCCTTCCCCCATCCTTCCCTTGCTTTCTGCTCAGGCACGCGCGCAGCCTTCCCCCGCTCTCACTTCCTCTTTAGCGCCAAAGGGCGGGGGCGGGAAGGCGCCGGAGACAAAGGCGCATGCGCGACCGTTACCTTCCCGCCTGAGCGCGGCGGGAACAGCCTCTGCAGTGTGCGCGTGCGCGCTGAGGCACTGCAGGCTTAAGTCGTTTAGGGTGTGTCTCCGGTTGGACCTGTGTTGTTTTGTGGGCTGAGGGGTCAAACCTAGCATCTCTATAATCCTACGCCAGCTCCTATACAACTTGACCTGCAACCTCAGCCGTGACCTTTTGCTTTTAATGAAAGCGATAAGGAGTATGGGGAAGATTTCAATTATACTCCACAGATCGTAACTTAACCAATTGCATGGAGTCCAAATGTCTCCAGTTAAGAATTTGTGTGGGAGCCGGGCAGTGGTGGCGCACGCCTTTAATCCCAGCACTTGGGAGGCAGAGGCAGGCGGATCTTTGCGAGTTCGAGGCCAGCCTGGTCTATAAAGTGAGTCCAGGACAGCCAGGGCTACACAGAGAAACCCTGTCTCGAAAAACCAAAAAAAAAAAAGAATTTGTGTGGGACCGGATGGTGACGTTGAAGGGTTTTGAGGGAACAGTAATGGATTGGGGCGATTGATAATCCTTTGCTGTACCAGGGCAGATGTGGAGGAGCTGAGCTCTGTGCCTACCAATAAATGAAGTAAAAAACCGACAACCTTCTGGGCCTCTCCGGATGCATACTCTCATAATGGCTCGTTTGCCTTATTCTGTAGAGCCTGCCCCTTGTCCCTGTAGCTAGACATCTCTGCTCACTGCTCGACCCACGTGCTTCCAGACCTAATTGTTCAGAAATCTGGACACAAGCAAAAGTATATAACTCAGGGTAAACGAGATAACATTTTTATCATGGTTTTCAAAGAGGAAGCTGTGACCACTCCTAGGTGTGGGAGATGAACAAATTAACTATTTGTCATGTTATGCTAATGAGAACTACAGTTCCCATCGGATTTTTTTCTCTTTCTCCCTTACAACAGCGTGAGTGCATCTCCATCCACGTTGGCCAGGCTGGTGTCCAGATCGGCAATGCCTGCTGGGAGCTCTACTGCCTGGAACATGGCATCCAGCCTGATGGCCAGATGCCAAGTGACAAGACCATTGGGGGAGGCGATGACTCCTTCAACACCTTCTTCAGTGAGACAGGCGCTGGCAAGCATGTGCCCCGGGCAGTGTTCGTAGACCTGGAACCCACAGTTATTGGTAAGCTGACCCGCAGCTTCCCTGGGGCATTCCTTCCTGGTCGCTAGCATCCTCGGAATCTCTCTTCAGACACAGAAGGGTGAGTGCGCCTTGTTGGTGGGTGGCTCATTTCTTCTCCTTTTCCAGATGAAGTTCGCACTGGTACCTACCGCCAGCTCTTCCACCCTGAGCAGCTCATCACAGGCAAAGAAGATGCAGCCAATAACTATGCCCGAGGCCACTACACCATTGGCAAGGAGATCATTGACCTTGTGCTGGACAGAATCCGCAAGCTGGTAGATGCCATATATGGATTCACTTAAAAGCAGTGGGGTGGGGTTTGGTGCCTGTCAAAATACATGAAGTCTGTACACTTCGTTGATTAGTTGGGCTTGTGCAGATGGCCTTTAGGTCATAATTTTTACCAATTCACTATTCTATCAAGTAGATAGGCTTCGAGATCTAAAGGAATTGCAAATAGTGCTAGGAGTATAGTATGCCCTGCCAATAAAAGATTACATTTCCAGCCGGGCGTTGGTGGCGCACGCCTTTAATCCCAGCACTTGGGAGGCAGAGGTAGGTGGATCTCTGTGAGTTCGAGGCCAGCCTGGTCTACAAAGTGAGTCTAGGACAGCCAGAGCTGTTATACAGAGAAACCCTGTCTCGAAAAAACAAAAAAAAAAAAGATTACATTTCCTTTCCTCCTACAGGCTGACCAGTGCACCGGTCTTCAGGGCTTCTTGGTTTTCCACAGCTTTGGCGGGGGAACTGGCTCTGGGTTCACCTCCCTGCTGATGGAGCGGCTCTCTGTTGACTATGGAAAGAAGTCCAAGCTGGAGTTCTCCATTTACCCCGCCCCCCAGGTTTCCACCGCTGTGGTTGAGCCCTACAATTCCATCCTCACCACCCACACCACCCTGGAGCACTCTGACTGTGCCTTCATGGTAGACAATGAGGCAATCTATGACATCTGTCGTAGAAACCTTGACATTGAGCGCCCGACCTACACTAACCTTAACCGCCTTATTAGCCAGATTGTGTCTTCCATCACTGCTTCCCTCAGATTTGACGGGGCCCTGAATGTTGATCTGACAGAGTTCCAGACCAACCTGGTGCCCTAC
Organism: Lophiomys imhausi; assembly: GCA_907164525.1. Classification (NCBI taxonomy): domain Eukaryota; kingdom Metazoa; phylum Chordata; class Mammalia; order Rodentia; family Muridae; genus Lophiomys; species Lophiomys imhausi. Next base: position 2,820,306 of record CAJQZJ010033609.1, on the reverse strand, counting down.
CCTCGCATACACTTCCCTCTGGCCACATATGCCCCTGTCATCTCTGCTGAGAAAGCCTACCATGAGCAGCTTTCTGTAGCAGAGATCACCAATGCCTGCTTTGAGCCAGCCAACCAGATGGTGAAATGTGACCCTCGCCATGGTAAATACATGGCTTGCTGCCTGCTGTACCGTGGGGATGTGGTTCCCAAAGATGTCAATGCTGCTATTGCCACCATCAAGACCAAAAGGAGCATCCAGTTTGTGGACTGGTGCCCCACTGGCTTCAAGGTTGGCATTAATTACCAGCCTCCCACTGTGGTGCCTGGTGGGGACCTGGCCAAAGTCCAGAGAGCTGTGTGCATGCTGAGCAACACCACAGCCATTGCTGAGGCCTGGGCTCGCCTAGATCACAAGTTTGATCTGATGTATGCCAAGCGTGCCTTTGTGCACTGGTATGTGGGTGAGGGCATGGAGGAGGGAGAGTTCTCTGAGGCCCGTGAGGACATGGCTGCCCTAGAGAAGGATTATGAGGAGGTTGGTGTGGATTCTGTTGAGGGAGAGGGTGAGGAGGAAGGAGAGGAATACTAATTTCATTGTTTTAAGCCCCTGAATCATGCCAAACTCCCAAAACATCAACTTCAACATTAAGCTTACAGGCATTGATGCTACTAATTGTGTTTTCCTTCTGTGATCATGTGTACCTGAAAGGTCTTTCCAATGATGTGTCAAAGTAAAAGCTTTAAGAAAAGATGTTTCTGTGCACATAGTTATTTGGGATAAATCTCCTGTACCCTAGACCTGATCCTCTCATCTTAATGCCCTGGGACAGTTCATCACGTGTGATTTGGTCTTTCCTGTGTAATAGGACATTGCTAGATTGAGAAAGTCCATTTAACATGGTGTCCCAAATGATCCTTGAGGCTGGGTGTGATGCTTGCTTTCAGTGCCTGTTAAGATGCAAAAATGAGTCAGGCCAGCTAGGCTTAGGTAGTATGGGGGGGGGGGGAGTCTGAGGATTACAAAGGCTAACCAGCTGGCATAAGGAGTGTTGAGTCCTCAGTGCTAAATGGAAGTTTATTGGTGTGGAAATGAAGTCATTTTCTACAGGGAAAAAGCCAAAGGAAGACTATGTGGTCTGGGTCTATTATTAGGGGTTGCATTACAGTGAGAACTTTGTAAACGTTAGGACTCAATTTACACCACTAGGTAAGAGGTACTTGACATTGAAGGAAAGTCCTCAGCCAGAGGACTTTTACCCTGCCCCCCCCCCAGCTCTCCTGTCTTCCCCTTTATTTTTGAGATGGTCTCAATTATTCATGCTAGTCTTGTAATACACTCAGTATGCAACCCAGGGCTGCTTCTGCCTCCCAAATGTGGGATTAAAGGCATATACCCTTGGCCAGAAATAAAAGTTGAAAGACGGGAGTACAAGGCCAGCCTGAGCTACAGGAGACCCTGTGCAAAAGGGGGGGAAAAATCAGGCATTGTAGCACATGCTTATAACTCCTGAATAGGCAGAGGAAGGTCCCTGTGCTTGATAACCAGAAAGTCTAGCTTCACCCAGCCCCACATCCCAGTGAGAGATTCTCAAAAAATAATGTAAAGGCTTGAGAGAGTGTTCTTTTTCAGAGGACCCAAGTTCACCCAAGCACCCCTCTTGACTTTTGGTACCTATACTCATAATACCCACATGTATTAAAAATCTAAAAAACCTAAACAAGGACAACTGAAAAACATTGAAGTTGACCTCTGGCTCCACATACATACATAAATAAAACATCTTTCTACATGGGAGATTGTACCAGGTGTGGTGGCACCCACTTTTAGCCCCAGCATGCACGAGGCAGCAGGCAGGTAAATCTCTGCGTTCAAGGCAGGCCTCATCTACATTGTGTGTTCCAAGACAGCCAGGTAGGACTACATCGAGCCTCAGAACAACAAATTTGGGGATTGTAGAGACTATTTGTAGCTCAGTTTGGTAGAATGTTTGCCTGACATACATGAAGCACTGAGTTTGGTCCCTGGCACTGCATTCAATGAGGCCTATAATCTCAGCATTTCGGAGGTGAAGGCAGGAGGATCAGAAGTTTCTCCTGTGGAAGGTGCCTGGCCCGGTAAAACCTGTGGCCCACAGAAGATTCCAAAATTATTAAATCATGCTTATTTCCCTTTTAGGCCATTTTTGTTGGTTTTTTTATTTTTATTGGGGGAGAGCGGTCTTGTTTGATTTTGTTGTTTGTTTTAGTTTTTCCAAACAAGGTTTTCTCTGTGTAGCCCTCACTCTGTAGACCAGACTAGCCTGGAACTCACAGAAATCTGTGTCTGCCTCTGCCTCCTGGGTGCTGGGACTGAAGGCGTGTGCCACCACCTCCCAGCTTTTTTTTTTTTTTTTTTTTTTTGAGACAGGTTTCTATATGTATGCCAGGAGGCTGACCTTTAACTTATAGCAGTCCTCCTGCCTCAGCTTCCCAAATGCTAGGATTACAGTCAAGTACATGGCTTTAAATGCTAGGATTACAGTCAAGTACATGGCTTTCTTTTTTTTTTTTTTTTTTTTTATTTTTCGAGACAGGGTTTCTCTGAATATCTCTAGCTGTCCTGGACTCGCTTTGTAGACCAGGCTGGCCTCGAACTCACAAAGATCCGCCTGCCTCTGCCTCCCAAGTGCTGGGATTAAAGGCGTGCGCCACCACCGCCCGGCTTTACATGGCTTTCTTAAGAAATTGTTTAGTCAATGTAAACTTTATTAAGCTCACACATTCCATACAGTCCTATCCTGTTTAACTTCCAGAGAAGGTGAGTCCAAATGGCCTGACCCTAGGGATTAGAGATTTTTAATTTTTTAGTTTTATGTTAATTGATATTTTGCCTACTTGTATGTTTACATGTGAGGGTGTCAGATCTTGAAGTTACAATTGTGAGCTGCCATGTGGGTGCTGGGAATTGAACCCTGGTCCTCTGGAAGAGCAGTTAGTCAAGTGCTCTTAACCACTGGGCCATCTCTCCAGCTGCTCAGAGAGAGATTTAACTCTTGTTCTGCTGTGTAGTTCCCGTTACCTTCTGGGCCTACTTACTCTTTTGCACTGTAGATTTCCATTAAACCTTGCTCATGGGAGTTAACAGGCAGGGATAGGTCCTTGTTAGGCCCTGTAAACCTAGCGGCAGGAGATCTTTCCCTCCTTCAACTATATAGATTCTGGGGATCAAACCTAGCTGTTAAACTTAGTGTTTCCTTAGCCTTAACATTTGCCAAGATAAAAAAAAAAAACAACCCCCCCAATGCTAAAATATGTTCAGAGCTTAGCGTTCTTCATCATCTTTTTTTTTTGGGGGGGGGTTCGAGACAGGGTTTCTCTGTGTATCTCTGGCTGTCCTGGACTCACTGTGTAGACCAGGCTGGCCTTGAACTCACAGAGCTCGGTCTGCCTCTGCCTCCCTGCCTCCGAGTGCTGGGATTAAAGGTGTGCGCCACCACACCAGGCTTGTTCTTCATCTTCTTGAGGTCACTATTAAAATGGGAGGACTCAGCCGGGCGGTGGTGGCGCACGCCTTTAATCCCAGCACTTGGGAGGCAGAGGCAGGCGAATCTTTGTGAGTTCGAGGCCAGCCTGGTCTACAAAGTGAGTCCAGGACAGCCAAGGATACACAGAGAAACTCTGTCTCGAAAAACCAAAATAAACAAACAAACAAACAAACAAATAAATAAATAAATAAAATGGGAGGACTCAGGCTGTCAGGCTGGAGAGATAGATCAGTGGTTAAGAGCACTGAATACTCTTCCAGAGGATCCTGGTTCAATTCCCAGTGCCCACATGGCAGCTCATGACTTTCTATAATTCCAAGGTCTGACACCCTCACATAGACCTACATGCAGACGAAACACCAATGCACAAAAAAAAAAGCAGGGCGTGGTGGTGCATGCCTTTAATCCCACACTGGGGAGGCAGAGGCAGGTGGATTTCTGTGTGTTCAAGGGCAGCCTGGTCTACAAAGTGAGTCCAGGACAGTCAAGGATACACAGAGAAACCCTGTCTCAAAAAAACTAATAAATAAATAAATACTTTTTAAAAATTAAAACTAAATAAATAAAATAGGAGGAGTCCAGTTAGTTTCTCATCTTACAAATGACAGATTTAATTGGCAAGGAAGAAAGGAAATGATACCATAGCTTTGTGTCCTGCCTTAAATATAGCCTGGTACAAGATCAGAGGAAATACGGACCTTTCAACCTTAAGGGGAATCCATGCTGTGATCCATGGTAGACAGAGTAAAAGATCCAGCAAGGCAGGAAGAACATTTTAGCCTTAGGTGGCATTTACTCCTCCCAATCCTACAAAATGCCTAGCAAATTCCTTAATGCCCTGCAGATGGCACCACCGACAAGGAGTTCTCTGTATGAGAGAGCCAATATGAGCCTTGTGAACTCTTGTCGTTTGCCCTTGCTGTCACCTTGGAGGATAAGGCTCAAAAAAAAAAAAAAGAAAAAGAAACAAACAGGAAGTGATGAAGAAAGAGGGTAATCCCTAGCATTCACAGGCTTGTCTGTTTTCGTTCTGACAATTACCAGAGGAAGCTGTGCCTGGCGTTAGGTCACTGTGTTCAGGCAGCCACAGGAAACCCCACACCCAAGAAGTTTATTGACCTGAGCCCCAACCTCCACTCCTACTCCAGGACAATAGTAAAAGCATGGCCTTGGGGTCAACATGTACTAAGGCAGAGAATGTTGCTACATTAACCTAAACTCAATACTGACACAAAGTAACAATCCCTGACGATTATTATCGTCTGGCTGCAACTAAAGTCTTTATGTTGCTGAGACTAACTGCTTCTACTCTGCCACTCACTACTCTGTTCATATATTCAGAGTAAGAGCTTAAATACAGAAGTAGAGTCACTAGGCAGTGATGGCACACACCTTTAACTCCAGCACTTGGGAGTCAGAGGCAGCTGGATCTCTCGAAGTTCCAGGCCAGCCTGGTCTACCAGTTCCAGGACAGCCAGGGCTACACAGAGAAGTTCAGAAGTTCAGTTTTGAAAAACCAAAAAAAAAAAAAAAAAAAAAAGGAAGAGACAGTCATCATAGTGTGTGTGTGTGTGTGTGTGTGTGTGTGTGTGTGTGTGTGTGTCCATGGCCTGTGCATGCTAGGTAATCATTCTGACAACTGAGCTATATTCCCAGCCCTTCATCTTTTTATTGGTACTGAGGATGAAACTCAGGGCTTCACACACATCAAGCAGGCACTCTTACACTGAAACAAATATGAAAATGTGTATAATCTAAACAGAGTTTCTGATATTGTCATTCAAAGAAAAGAATGTGAGCCGGGCGGTGGTGGCGCACGCCTTTAATCCCAGCACTTGGGAGGCAGAGGCAGGCGGATCACTGTGAGTTCGAGGCCAGCCTGGTCTACAAAGTGAGTCCAGGACAGCCAAGGATACACAGAGAGACCCTGTCTCGAAAAACCAAAAAAAAAAAAAAAAAAAAGAAAAGAATGTGATGTCTACTTGTGACTCTAAGCATTTCAATAGGCTGAGGTAGGAGAAGGTTTGAAACCAGCATAGGGACTATTATGGCAGCACATGGAAGTTTGTTTGTTGCTCAGTGGTGCTTTTTTTCTTCTTGAGACAGGGTTTCTCTGTGTAGCCCTGGCTGTCCTGGAACACACTCTGTAGACCAGGCTGGCTTTGAACTCAAGAGATCCTCCTGCCTCTGCCTCCCAAGTGCTGGAATTAAAGAGTATTCTGCCATCACCTGGTGGTCAGTGAACTTTTAAAAATTAGGAGAGGATGCCGGGCGTGGTGGCGCACGCCTTTAATCCCAGCACTTGGGAGGCAGAGGCAGGCGGATCTCTGTGAGTTCGAGGCCAGCCTGGTCTACAAAGCGAGTCCAGGACAGCCAGGGCTGTTACACAGAGAAACCCTGTCTCGAAAAACCAAAAAACAAAACAAAAAAAATAAAAAAAAAATAAAAATTAGGAGAGGTAGAAATGCCTTTGGGGGGTTGGAAAAAAGGAACAACAGTTGAGTTGAATATAAGAAGTAAATGGGGGTTCTTGAGAGACAGTGTTAACAAACTTGGGGGGTCACAACCTGTGCCTCAAGTCAGGTTCAGCTAATGTCCTCAGTAAGGCAGTAAAAGAGCCATATTAAGCTGGGCAGTGGTGGCACACCCTGTCTCAGAAAAAAAAAACAAAACAAAACAAAAAACAAAAAAAGCCATATTAGTAGTGAGAAGCAGAGAGAGGCAATATATTCAATGTATGCTCTGGGCTAGCTTAGGCTATTTAGGAAGACCTAGTCTCAAAAGAAAAACTAAGCAATTGGGCTTTCAGTGGACTAGGAAACAAATCACAGGTTGCTGCTGAGTTCAGCTACTTTTCCTAGGAGATCTTTTAAACTCTATTGTAGCTTGAACTTACACTGTACAGTTCTGACCTGACTCAATGTATTGATACATTTTGCCTTTTCTTTCTTTTTTTTTTCCTAGCCCCAGCTAGGTTGGAATTCACTTTGTAGACAATGTCACAAAGATTGGCTTGTTTCTGCCTCCCTAGTGCTAGGATTAAAGGCATACACACTAGTTCACTTAACCTGCATTTTATTTTTCGTTTGTTTTTTTTCCAGACAGGATTTCTCTGTGCAGCCCTGGCTATCCTGGAACTCACTGTGTAGACCAGGCTGGCCTTAAACTAACAGAGATCCGCTTGCCTCTGCCTCCTGAGTATGAGTACACCACCACCCAGCACTGCATTTTATTATTTATTTTATATTACATAATATATTTATTATAGTATATTTATTAAGATTTACCTTTGTTGGGTATGTAAATTTAAAACGAGCCTGGGTTAGTCTACATATTCCAGGCTAGCTGGAGTTACACAGGAAGACCCTTTCTCAAAACAAACAAAAAGGGGCTGGAGAGATGGCTCAGAGGTTAAGAGCACTGGCTGTTCTTCCAAAGGTCCTGAGTTCAATTCCCAGCAACCACATGGTGGCTCACAACCATCTACATTGAGATCTGGTGCCCGGGCATATATGTAGAGCAAATACTATATACATAATAAATAAATAAACAAATAAATGTTTAAACAAACAAACTAGTGTGGCAGGGGGTGGGGTGGGGTGGGGTGGGGTGGGGTGGCACACCCTTTTAATCCCAGCACTTGGGAGGCAGAGGCAGGCAGATCTCTGTGAGTTCGAGGCCAGCCTGATCTACAGAGTGAGTCCAGGACAGCCAGGGCTACACAGAGAAACCCTGTCTCAAAAAGCAAAAAACAAAAAGAAAAGAAAAAAGAAAAAACTGCTGTGTACATGCCTGAGAAAGGCCAGACCAGAAGAGGGCACTGGATTCCCAACAACTAGAATTACAGGTAGGTAGTTAGATGTGAGCCACCATATAGGTGCTAGGAATTCAACCCAGGTCTTCTGCAAGAGCAGTAAGTGCTCTTAACTTCTGAGTCATCTCTCTAGTCCCTGATATTTTGCTTTTAAAGTTCACTTCAGGCCAGGTGTAGTGTTGTATTTCTGTAATCCCAACACTAGAGGTTAACCTGGGTTACCCAGTGAGAACTTCTCTCAAAATAAATAAGGTTTAAATCAGTTCTCCACATCTCTATGTTACAGATATAGTTTATATCCAGATTCCATAATAATAAGTGCCTGTAAGAATCTGAGGCACTAATCCCAGCACTTGGGAGGCAGAGGCAGGTAGATCTCTGTGAGTTCAAGGTCAGCCTGGTCTACAAAGTGAGTCCAGGACAGCCTGGGATACACAGAGAAACTGTCTAGAAAAACCAAACCAAACCAAAAAAAAAAAAAAAAAGAAAAAAGTGGGGTTGGAGGACTGGACTGTAGCTCAGTGGCAGAGTGATTGATTACCTAGCATGTACAAGGCCCTGGATTTGATCCCAACACTGAGGTAGGGGAGGGAAGCAATCTGACAGTGAATCAGACAGGGAAGTAAGGTATAGCTTAGGACAATAGACAGCAGAACCCAGATCTTTAGGCTATTAGCAACACTGGCTACTTTTGTCTAGGGTTGCAGATGTTTGTCGTCATATACTGGGCAGCAGGTTAAAAGCTAAGAAAATCACTTGGTCAAGACAAACATGATTCTTTCTCTAGAGAAGTCTCTATGGGAGAAGCCCAACAAATTAATGTTTAAGTTAAATACAATTATGGCAACTTCTAGTGACATGAAAAATAGGTTGCTTGGGCTGGTGAAGGCACTTGCCACCAAATCTGATGGCTTGTGTGTGAGCCCCAAGACTCACATGATAGGAGAGAATCCATTCCTGGAAGTTATCCTCTGACCTCCGTATGTGAAACTAAAGGTTTTTCCGAACCAGTTCTAACCCCTCAAATAATGACATGGAGACCTATTACATTTATTAATAAGCTTCAAGCACTAGAGCTGGGCAGATACTCATCTATTCTAACCTGACTATCCTGGCCTGGGCTACTTCCCAGCCACCGGCCCTATTACCTGCCATCTTAGCCTCACCCCAGCTGCTCCTGCCCCATAGGGTACCCTCATGGTGACCTCCTCTCTCTGTCCTTCATGTGGGATCCCAAGCCCCACCTTAACTCTCCTTCCAGCTATAGGCTGTTTAGCTCCTTATTAACCAATCAGAGGTGTAAGAGAACACTTTACACAACATTGAGACAGGAGATACCTCATAGAAATGACAATGCCAGGGGGCTGGAGAGATGGCTCAGCGGTTAAGAGCACTGGCTGCTCTTCCAGAGGTCATGAGTTCAATTCCCAGAAACCACATGGTGGCTCACAACCATCCATAATGAAATCTGGTGCCCTCTTCTGGCCTGCAGATATGCCTGCAGACAGAACACTGTATACATAATAAATAAATCTTAAAAAAAAAAATGACAATGCCAACATCCCGGACTGCAACCGGTTCTCACTTCTCTGGGTACAGAAATCAGCATTTGAATACACAGTGCACAAACCATCCCCCAACATCCATATTTTTGTAGTGCCTTGAATGTACCTGGACACACACACGTACACGTATAAATAGATTAATTAATTAAAAGTAAAAACAGGTTCCTTTAAATAGGATAGTGGTGAAAGACTACTCTCAGCTGTAACATTTTTTTGTTTATTTTTATTGTGTGTGCATTGGTGTTTTGCCTTCATGTATGTCTGTGTGAAGGTGTCATATCTTGGAGTTACAGGCACTTTTGAGCTGCCTTGTGGGTGCTGGGAATTGAACCCGGTCCTCTGGAAGAGCAGTCAGTGCTCTTAACCAATGAGCCATCTCTCCAGCCTCCACCATTTAAACCAGGAGATAAAGGGAGAAAGAGCAGAAATTCAAGGTCACCCCGGGCTACTGGAGAGCTGGGAAGGGGAAAAGAGTTATCTTGGATAAAGGAAATAACAAATCCAGAGTCCTGAGGTCAGAAAGGGCTTGGCAAGGTCCACTAGGACTGATAGAAGGCCAGAATGAGATAAACCCAGGTTAGAGGAGAGAGGGTCTAGATATAGGTACAAAATCTCAGTTGACAAAGTAAAGAGACAATCTGGTAAGGTGTGAAACTACCTAATGTGGGGTTCCAACAAGGACACACATCCAACCATTTTCAGAGCCATGGGTCTGCATTCCCCAGCTCTGTCAGATCTTTGATGTTCTGGTGGGTTTTTTTTGGGGGGGTGCTTTTGGGGTGGGGTTTGAGACAGGGTTTCTCTGTGTAGCCCTGGCTGTCCTGGAACTCACTCTGTAGACCAGGATAAATTGCCTCTGTCTCTTGAGTGCTTAGAATAAAGGTGTGTGCCACCATGCCTTGCTCAGATCTCTCTTTAAGAAACATTCTGAAGCCGGGCGTGGTGGCACACGCCTTTAATCCCAGCACTTGGGAGGCAGAGGCAGGCGGATCTCTGTGAGTTCGAGGCCAGCCTGGTCTACAAAGCAAGTCCAGGACAGCCAGGGCTGTTACACAGAGAAACTCTGTCTCGAAAAACCAAAAAAAAAGAAATATTCTGGGCTGGGCGTGGGTGGTAGCACACGCCTTTAATCCTAGAATTCCGGGAGGCAAAGGCAGGTGGATCTCTGTGAGTTAAAGGCCACCTTGGTCTATACAGTGAGTCCAAAACAGCCAAGGATACACAGAGAAACCCTGTCTTGAAAAACAAACAAAAAAACAAAAAAAAAAAGAAAGAAAGAAACATTCTGGGCCAGGTGTGGTGGCACATACATTTAATCCTAACACTAAAGAGGCAGAGGCAGGAAGATCTCTGTGAGTTCAAGGCCAGCCTGGGTCTATAAAGAGAGTTCCAGGACAGCCAGGGCTACACAGAGAAATCCTGTCTCCAAAAACAGAAATCAACCCATAACATTTCATATTAACTTGATTGGCATGCATGAGTTTAAGATCATATGTCAGGTTGCTAGGCATAGTGAGTAGACCGAAATAAAGGGCCTACCTCCTGCCCTAATAGAACCTGTAGTAAACAGTGAGGAGGCGGCTAGGAATATAGTTCAGTGATTGTGGCCAGGCAGCACAAAGCCCAGGGTTTGGCCCCCAACAATGTAGAAGTGGGTGTGGTGGCCTACACCTGTGATCCCAGCACCTGAGCGCAGAGCTCAAGGTCACCCTTGCCTACATAGCAAGTTCAAGGCCAACCCCATACATGAAACCCTGTCTTAAATTTTTTTTCAAGCCAGTCGTTGGTGTGCACACCAACCTGGTCTACAGAGTGAGTTCCATGATAGCAGGGCTACAATGAGAAACTCTGCATCAAAAAAACCTTAAAAAAACTTTTTTTAAAGTGTCTGCAGCCAGAAATTTTACTCAGTGGTTAAAAGTACTTATGGTGCTGGGCATGGTGGCGCACGCCTTTAATCCCAGCACTTGGGAGGCAGAGGCAGGTGGATCATTGTGAGTTCGAGGCCAGCCTGGTCTACAAAGTGAGTCCAGGACAGCCAGCGCTGTTACACAGAGAAATCCTGTCTCAAAAATCCAAAAATTGGGGGCTGGAGAGATGGCTCAGCGGTTAAGAGCACTGCCTAGTGCTCTTCCAAAGGTCCTGAGTTCAATTCCCAGCAACCACATGGTGGCTCACAACCATCCACAAGGTGATCTGGTGCCCTCTTGTGGAATGCAGGTGTACATGCAGATAGAGCACACATATGCATAAAATAAATAAAATAAATCTTAAAAAAAAAAAAAACAAAAATTACTTATGGTTCTTGAAGAGGAAAATGCCCAGCACCCAGAGCAGATTCTTTTTTTGTGTTTTTATTTTATTTTGATTTTTTGAGACGAGGTTTCTCTGTGTATTCCTGGCTGTCCTGGACTCACTTTGTAGACCAGGCTGGCCTTGAACTCACAGAGATTTGCCTGCCAGAGAAGGTTCTTACAGCAGCCTTTATCTCCAGTTCCAGGAAAATCTAATACTCCTGGCCTCTTGGCGCCTTCACTCAAGTGCATTTACCCACATACAAACCCACACATTGTGGTGGTTTGAATGAACACAGGCATAGCCGCATTATAGTTGAATACTTGGTACTCAGGTGGTGGAACTGTTCCGGAAAGATTAGGAGGTGTGGCCTTATTGGAGGATGTGTGTCATTGTTTCTGGGTTTTGAGATTTCAGAAGCCCATGCCAACCCCTCTCTATCTGCTTCTTGTTTATGGATCAGATGTAAGCTCTCAGCTTGCCTATCTGCTGCCCACTCCTCACCATGACAGTCCTGGACTCACCCTCTGAACTCTAAGCCTCCAATAAACTCTTTTTCTGTTAGCTGCTTTGGTCATAGCGCCTTATCACTGCAACTTAAAAGCAACTAAGAGTAAATAGGTACCAGGGTTATGGTTACAGGCCTGATAATGCTGTTTTTGAAGGACTGTGGAAGACGTTGGCACTTTGGACTAGGAAATTGGTTGAATGCGGTTAATTGGGGCTTAACAGAGAGTTGTATTGAGAACAATGTGGATGACGGAGGCCCAGCTTAAAAGGTTTCAGAGAAAAACAATATTAACAACTGGGCTAGAGACCATTCTTGTGATATTTTGGTAAAGAATGCAGGTATATATTGATTTTGTCCTAAGAATCCACCTGAGGGTAAAATGAAGAGTTTTAAACTAATTTTGTTGGCAGTGGTGATGGTTCTCAGTGATCATTCTTTTTTTTTTTTTAAGATTTATTTATTTATATATACAGTATTCTGTCTGTAGGTACGCCAACAGGCCAGAAGAGGGCACCACATTTCACCATAAATGGTTGTGAGCCACCATGTGGTTGCTGGGGCTTGAACTCAGGACCTCTGGAAGAGCAGCAAGTGCTCTCAACCTCTGAGCCATCTCTCCAGCCCCTCAGTGATCATTCTTATGCAGGTCTACAATGAAAAAGAGTAAGTGGGGCAAAAAGAAATACAAAATGTACAGTTTGAGAAGAAAAAGAGCATCAGGAAATTTAACTTTGGAGACAAAGCTTGTTCTGAAGGACAAAAGGGGAGACCTGATGTAAATAGAATAAAGGGAGTGGTGTCTTCAGGCCAAGACCCCCTCATTCAGCTAATTTTGCAATTTGTAAAAAGGAAAGCTTATACAATAAATGGAAGCAACCTCCCAAAACTTATGCAAATATTCAAGGAAGGGGCCAGGTTCCATGCACACAGACAGCCTAACTTTCCTCATTGGTTTTTTGTATGTTTCTTCTTTTCTTTCTTTTATTTTGTGTTTTTCGAGACAGGAGACAGGGTTTCTCTTGTGTAGCCCTGACTGACCTGAAACTCTCGCCCTGGTCTACAGAGACCCACCTGCCTCTGCATCACCTGGCTTATGCCACCACTGCCAGTTTGTGACCCTCACCCTCCCTCCACCCTCTGCCAATAGATCTTTCTTAGAGTCTTGAAAGATACAAGAGTAAAGGAGTTATAGCATTTTAGTCCAAAGTAAAGGAAAACCAGAGGCCAGGTGTATGACAGGGAGTCCCTGCATAGAGGCAGGAATAAGCCATTTGGAGAAGCTGTGAAAGTGAAGCCTGGATTGCACTGGAGACCCCACAATGTTGGGGGTCTCAGAGCTATGAGATATCTGCCACAGAGAGTTTCAGACAGGGAGTGGAACCAGCCCTAGAGAGAAAAATGTGTGGTAGTCAGCAAAGCTGAAGGGCAGAGCCATGTGACTTGGGACAGGGAGTTACAGGATATGGAGTTTGCCCGCTGGATTTGTCTTGCTTTACTGCAGCATTTCCTCACTATATCCCATTACTCTCCTTTGGAATGGTAATATAGATTCTGTTCCATTGTATGTTAGAATTATGCATTTTGCTTTTTCATTTTATTTGATTTACAAGTTTTTATTTATTTTGTTAGTTAGTTAGTTAATTAGTTAGTTAAGTTAGTTTTTTGAGACAGAGTTTCTCTATTTAGTCTTGGCCATTCTTGACTTGCTTTGTAGACCAGGCTGGCATCAAACCCAGAGATCTGCCTGCCTTTGTCTCCCAAGTGCTAGAATTGAAAGAGTGTGCCATCACACCTGGCTGAAATGCTCTGGCTTTACTCTAAATCTTTTAGTTATTTTTGCATTATTTTGTTGAAACAACACCTATTTTTGCTTTATTTTTGAGATAAGGTCTTTTGTTAGGTACTCCAGGTTAAACTGAACCTCACTAGCTCCAGCTGATGGCATCCTTCTGCCTCAGTCTTCCACGTGCTGGGATCATAAGCATGTACCAACTCACACTTCCTCAGCTTGATTTGTATTTACATGCTCTTATTAAAGCACAATGATTTTTCACAGTTGAAATAAGAATCTGAGGACTCAGATGGCCTGGCACTTGATGGCCAAGGCTGATGACCTGAGTTCAATTGTTGGGACGCATACTGTGGAAGGAGAAAACTGTCAACCAAAAGTTGTTCTGTGACCTCCACACATGCACCTAGGCACAAACTTGCTCTCTCTCTCTCTCTCTCTCTCTCTCTTTGTTACACACACACACACACACACACACACACACACACACACACACACACAGAGAGAGAGAGAGAGAGAGAGAGAGAGAGAGAGAGGAAACACATGTATAATGAGTGTAAAACTTATTTTAAAATGGTGTGGAGAGGGGCATGGTGGTACATATCTTTTTTTTTTTTGTTTTTGAGACAGGGTTTCTCTGTGTAGCCCTGGCTGTCCTGGACTCGCTTTGTAGACCAGGCTGGCCTCAAAAAAATTTTTTTGGGGGGGGTTTTTCGAGACAGGGTTTCTCTATGTAGCCCTGGCTGTCCTGGACTCATTTTGTGGCCTTGAACACAGAGAATCCACCTGCCTCTGCCTCCTGAGCGCTGGGATTAAAGGCGTGCACCACCACACCTGGCAGTAGCACATGTCTTTAACCCCAGCGCCCAGGAGGCAGAGGCAGAAGGGTCTTTGTGAGTTTCAGGCCAGCTTTGTCTAGATACCAAATTCTAAGAAAGTCAGGGCCATGTAGAGATAAGGAACTTGTCTCAAAAAAACAAAAGAAAAAGCCGGGCGGTGGTGGCGCACGCCTTTAATCCCAGCACTTGGGAGGCAGAGGCAGGCGGATCTTTGTGAGTTCGAGGCCAGCCTGGTCTACAAAGTGAGTCCAGGACAGCCAAGGATACTCAGAGAAACTCTGTCTCGAAAAAACCAAAAAAAAAAAAAACAAAAGAAAACAAGTGTAGAATTTGCATATAACCTATGCAAATCCCCCAGAATACTTTAAATCATCCCCAGAGCACCTATAATTCTTTTTTTTTTTTTTTTTTTTTTGGTTTTTCTAGACAAGGTTTCTCTGTGTAGCCCTGGCTGTCCTGGACTCACTTTGTAGACCAGGCTGGCCTCGAACTCACAAAGATCCGCCTGCCTCTGCCTCCCAAGTGCTGGGATTAAAGGCGTGCGCCACCACCGCCCGGCTTATAATTCTTAATACAATGTAAATGTTATGTAAATAGCTATTATACTATATTGTTTAGGGAATAATGACAAGAACATAAAAGTCTGTACATGTGGCTGGGCATGGTAGGGCACACCTTTAATCCCAGCACTCAGGAGGCAGAGGCAAGTGGATCTCTGTGAGTTAGAGGCTAGCCTGCTCTACAAAGTCCAGGACAGTGAGAACTGTTACAAAGAGAAAGCTTGCCTCGAAAAACCGAAAAAAGATTTTTAAAAGTCTGTACATATTCAGTAGACATGATTTTGTTCTGAATTTGCTTTTTTCATGGTGCTAGGGATCAAATCCAAAGCCTTGCACATGCTAAGTTCTTTACCACTAAGTTACATTCCCAACGTCAAATGTATTTTGCTGTTGTTTTTTTGTTTTTTTGAGACGGGGTCTCTCTCTCTCTGTACTCCATTTTTTTTTTTTTTTTTTTTTTGGTTTTTCGAGACAAGGTTTCTCTGTGTAGCCCTGGCTGTCCTGGACTCACTTTATAGACCAGGCTGGCCTCGAACTCACAAAGATCCACTTGCCTCTGCCTCCCAAGTGCTGGGATTAAAGGCGTGCGCCACCACCGCCCGGCTGTACTCCATTTTTTAAGACCATGAATAGGGTAGGCTGGGTAGTCAGAGGAGAGGCCCCAGGGCTAGGATCACCAGCAAGCACTAACTGTGGGTGTTGCAGTGGAATTTAAACTCCTCCAGCCTGCAGAGAAGCCCTTTACCACCTGAACCATCTACCCCTCCCAAAGGCTTTTTAAAAAAAATTTGACATTAACTGAACCCACCGATGTGAAACTCAATAATGTGGAGGGCCAACTGCGTGCACATATATGTAATCACACGTATTTTTTTTTTTTTTTTTGAGACTCACCATGTTAACTCTGGTTGGTCTGGAACTCCATATGTAAATTAGACTGGCCTTGAATTTAGAGACCCACCTGCTTCTGCCTTCCTAGTACTGAAATTAAAGACAAGTGTCACAATCCCCAGCTGCATTCTAAGTCTTAAATAGGCTCATGAGAACCTCTATTTTCTAGTATCAAATTCTTGCTATGATGTTAAGATTAGATAGACTAAAAAGAACAGCACATAGCAAGTAGTTGATGTTTGGTAGTTGACGTTTGACTCAGTCCATTCACCAATATTCCCTGTGGACATTTTCTCACATTGTTTCAGGACAGCCGGGGCCTGGTTGCGCATATCTATCACCTAGCAATCAACTAGGAGACTGAGGAAAATCGCCGAGAATTCAAGGCTAGCGTGATCTGCATAGAGAGAGACCTGTCTCGACAAAACAAAAGTTGGACGGGTGTGGTGGCGCACGCCTTTTATCCCAGCACTCAGGAGGCGGAGGCAGGCGGATCTCTGTGAGTTCAAGGCTAGCCTGGCCTATAAAGTGAGTCCACGATAGTCAAGAATACATAGAGAAGTACTGTCTCGAAAATTCTTTAAAAAAAAAAAAATTCATGACCTTTTTTCGGAGTCTGTTGTTTTTTTTCTGTAGATCATGCTGACCTTGTTCTCACAGAGATCCGCCTGCCTCTGACTCCCTGAGTGGTGGGATTCAACACCACGCCCGGCTTGTTTTGTTTTTTTTTTTTTAACTATTTGTTCTCTAAAACCCTAAGCCTTCCACAAAAATGATTGGGTGAGAGCTGTCAGAAGTTCCAGGAAACGCTACTTGGGTTACAGGGCCACGGTTCCTTCTGAAAGCTCCGTGGTGCTCTAATGTGCTGACTGGCTGGCCTGATCGACACCATTCATTTAAAACTAACATCGCGACGGCATATTAATACCCTTGAACCGCCGCATCTCAACAGTGGGTCAGACCGACGCCTCTTAGTTTTAGAACGGCTGGCACAGACCAAAAATATCCCGCCTCTTTTCCCAGAATATCCTATCAGCGCACCCCTCACAATGAGCGACAGCCACCGGGGAGCCAATAAGTTCCGCTCTTTGGTAGAAACCCGCCCAGGCCTTGTGTCGTCACTGGCCTCTTAAAACGACAGCACCAAGCCTGGCGCTTCCGCGTAGCCGGGAGGCGGGTACTTGCGTTAAACCTGACTGAGGGTGACCCCATCTTAAAGGGGAGGGAACTCAGGAGGACCCGAGCCCTTTAAGACAAGGCGGGCTGGGGCCTGCCCCTTTAAGGGCGGGGCGTCCGACGGCTGAATCTGAGCTCCATATTACCCTGAGTTTCCGTCACGGATAGGGAGGAGCGCCTGCCAGGCTGGGTCCGGGTGCTCGGCGGGCGGCGGCGGCGGCCTCATCCCCCCCGCTCGTCCTCCACGGGCCCGGAGAGACCCCCGCCCCAGTCATGCTGAGCAGAGTATGGAAGCAGCTGACTACGAAGTGCTATCCGTGCGAGAGCAGCTGTTCCACGACAGGGTCCGCGAGTGCATCGTGAGTGTGGGACCTGGGCGGGAAGGGGCCGGGCCGAGGTGGGAGGGACGCGGGCCGCGGGGGAGACGGGAAGCCCTGCTGCCGGGGCTCGGAGCACATCGGCCCCCTCTGGGAGGGCCGGGGCTAGGACGGCGAGCTCCGGAGCCGGGTCGGCTGGGTCCCTGATCCGTAAACAAAGACGCCGGGTTTCCGTTCCTCTGCTTCTCGCTCCTCCCCCCGCCCCCTTCTACTCCACCCCAGTGGGCGTTCCTAGCGGTGGGTCCCCTTGCGTGCAGAGAGTCTGCTTCTCTCGGAAAGGATGAATTTGTTTCGGGACGACTTGATGTCCGTGTTCCCCTTAAATGTAGCTGGAAGGCAGCAGTAGCTGCTGTTGGGATGAAGGGGGACCCGGTCACGTTGAGCAGTGTAACTAGGAAAGTGCGATGGTGGCTTGAGGGGCGAGGGAAGGGTAGGGGATGGCGTGGGTCCTCCCACTAAGGTAGAAAGTAATCCAGTCCGAAATGGGTTGTACGGTATGGAGATGGAGAAACACCGAAGATTCTCTCCCCTTCAGTAGTGGTTGTTTTCATTCGTGTTGTGATTGAATCCTGGGCCTTTGGTACGCAGCATGACAAACACAAGCCAACACAATGACACACACCCCGGACCACTTCCTGATAATAATAATAATAATAATAATAATAATAATAATAATAATAATAATAATAAAGACACTCTGGGTTTCCAGCCGTGTTCCACGACAGGGTCCCGTGAACCTTCCACACGGCAGTGTGCTACTCAAGGATGGGGCGCCCCAGTGGAACTTTGGGAAGTGTATTTTCCTTTGGCCTGCTTTCAATGATCACCTTTCTGTCTGTTGTTTCTCCCACAGAGGTCTCCACATAGTAAATGAAAAGGGAAGGGGTTGGAGGAATGGAAAGAAATCTTCCTGAATTGAGGGGAGGGCACAGATGGAGTCATCCTTCATTTTTTAAAAAATAATTTATTTCTTCAAGTTACATCTCAATCACAATCCCCTCCCTACTTCCCCCTCCAGTCCCACCCTTCCACCCTTATCCTTCATTTTTTTTCAAACTGAGCTTTAGGCTACGCATAAGCATGCCTAGGTTGAAGAAAGGGTAAAGGGAAACTGTATATACTTACATCTGCCCTTATCAACAAAGGCTAGGATGTATAAATGTATTGTCCCAGGTGTAAGAATCAAGTAGCATCCCTTATCTGTTCCTTGGGGCATTGGGCATACTGTGGAGGCACATCCAGACCTTGAGATCCTGGCAGCCTGGAGGTGTGAGCCCTCGGAAACTGCTGCTTATGTGTTTCTGCCTTCTAAGCCATTAGCTTAGGACACAGTTCCAGCCAAGGGCAGCTGAAGAACCTCCTACACATGGCTCCCATGTAGTTGCTAGAGAACAGCCTAGGTAGGGCATGGTGACACGCCCCTTTAATCCCAGCACTCAGGAGGCAGAGGCAGGCAGATTTCAGAGTTTGAGACCAGCCTGGTCTACAGAGTGAGTTCCAGGGCAGCCAGGGTTACACCGAGAAACCCTGTCTTTTTTAGAAAACCAAAAAAGACAGATAGAGATACACAGAAAGAGAACACCCTGGCCATTGGAAGGAGAAACTCCAAGCGTGACCTTTTGAACTCTTCTACCTTCTTGGCTATTATGCAAGTTCAGGGCTGAATGGGGCAGAACACAGAACACCCTGCTGTAAAAATGCAACTGTAATCTTAGATTCTCCTTCTATGGGGATTACCTAAGTCAAAAGCTGCAACATTATTCTATACACAAGATTTTCTTGGTCTCTCCTCGTCACTATACAGAATTTCTATAGGGTCAGTTCCTTTTGGAGACAGGAAGACACATGAGATCTTGTGTTTACCTCCATCTTTATCTATCTGTCCATTCATCCATCCACCTATCCAGTTTTGGGGTAATATAGAGATGTAACACATGTACTAATTAATCTGTCCAAGTTCTGTCCTGTCAATTGGAGGACACTACAGAGTGAATTCCAGGACAGCCAGAGCTACACAGAATTGTAACCACCGAGGGCCAGGAGTAGGTCCTAAGAGACCTGGCCCCGAAGTTGGAAGTTACTTGTGGTATGGTCTCAGGATTGACTACTTTTAATGTGACAGAGAACCAGCTCTGGAAATGTTGGGCCTGACTAAAGCTTTCTGTTAGACTAAATGGGCTCTAGTTTGCCATGGAGCAGAGTGTAAAAAAAAAAAAAATATGGCTAATTAAACTATTTAAACAGTATTTATATTATTGTTAATTGGTTTGGCAGCTGTTAATCCTTAAGCAGCCATTATAAATGAATACACACAGACACCATGTGGATCTTATCAAGCCTTGGCCTGAATTGTGCAATCCTAGCCCATCTAAGCTAGTTCTTAATTCTATTACCCAAATATGACCCCATATATACATACGTCCCCTTGGACTGCCAATGTCCAGGATATGCTGATGTTCCTGGCCATGTGGAAAAAGGTTCTTTTTTTCTAACCCATGGTGTGTGCCTCTTTCCTGCTGCTCCTGGCTGGAATGAATTAATCCTCTGTCTAAAGTGCAGGCTTCCTGCTCTAATCCCAGGAAGTCCCACCTTTCTCTGTCTTTGCCCAATCTCAGGCCTCGGCATTTTATTTAACCAATCAGATTTAAATGTAAGTAACAGACAGCAAGCAGGACCAATTAATTAACATTTAGAATGCTTAACACTACCCCAACAGCAGAGTTGATGTTTTAGGCCCTGAATAAACAGAATAGAAGTTCTGCTTTGGTCGGTAGATGTGATTCTTACCTAGTACCTCCTGGAGCATACTTTGTCATGACAGAAAGTGCAGTTGACTAAGAGGATGTGCCAAGACAACGTAGACATCTCCTCAAGCATGTTACTTCCCAGAATGTTGTCAAAGTCAGTCTCTCTGGCCTCTGATTTAAGGTGTGGGATATGTGTGTGCATGTATATGTATATTTCTATGAGTTTCTCTGTTCACCTCTCAAGATATGGTTGAAGCTTGTGGCTCAGCAAAATACCAGGCTGGGTTTGCACTGTCTCCCTAGGGACTTGGGACAACCTCCATTTGGTCCTTCTTAGGGCCCCCGATGGCTTAACTAGAAGAGAGGCACCAGTGTGAAATGTAGAGTCCCAGGATGTATGGAGCTTTATTTATATTGATCCGTGAGGCTGCGGAATGTGCTATAGAACTTCTCACTCTAGGTTGCTTTTTGCCACAGATCTCAATACTTCTGTTTGCAACACTCTACATCCTCTGCCATGTCTTCCTGACCCGCTTCAAGAAGCCTGCTGAGTTCACTACAGGTATTTTGACTTCCCTACTTTCACCCAGAGTTCCATTTGCCATGGAGCCAGCCTCAGGAGTGGGTGGTGGTGGCTGTTGGGAAAGGAAAGTGGCTCTGATGGGCTGTTGTGAAACCTCTGCCTCTTCAGCTCTGCTCTTCCACAGGCAGAGCTATGGTGGTGGCAGGAGGTCTAGACAGAATGTCTGCAAGCTTTGGGCACCTCACCTCATGTAGCTTTTGTTTCTTTCTCTGTTTCTTTTCTATTAATTACTTGTATATGTTTTTAAGTTAGAGTATAAATAATGTTCTACTGTGGATTTTTCAAAATCAGGTACCTCTTTCTTAGTTTTATTTTGTGGTTTTGGTTTTTCGAGACAGGGTTTCTCTGTATAACAGCTCGGGCTGTCCTGGACTTGCTTTGTAGACCAGGCTGGCCTCGAACTCACAGTGATCTGCCTGCCTCTACCTCCCAAATGCTGGGATTAAAGGCGTGCATCACCACCGCCTGGCTGTTTTATTTTGTTTTGAATGATTAATTTATTCTTATTTTATATACATTGGTGTTTTGAGTACATGTATGTCTGTGTGAGGGTGTAATTCCAGTCTCGAACTGGAATTTCAGACAGTTATGAGCTGCCATGTGGGTGCTGGGAATTGAACCTGGGTTCTCTGGAAGAGCAGCCAATGATCTTAACCACTGAGCCACCTCTCCAGCCCCCCTTTATTTTGTTTTATAGACAATATCTCATTGTCCTGGCTGGCCTCAAACTTCCTGTGTAGCTAAGAATGACCTTGAACTCCTGTCTCTACCTCCCAAGTACTAGGCTTCATAGTGTCATGATATGTGCTGCCACATCTTGTAGCTTGTCTTTTTCTTTTTTTTTTCTATTTTTCTTTCTTTCTTTCCTTTTTGTTTGTTTGTTTTTTGAGAGAGCGTTTCTCTGTATCCCTGACTCTCCTGGAACTTGATCTGTAGACCAGGCTGGCCTTGAATTCACAAAGATCTGCCTACCTTTACCTCCCTAGTGCTGGGATTAGAGGTGTGCACCCAGGCCATGTAGATTTTTTTGTTTTTTTCAGACAGGGTTTCTCTGTGTATCCTTGGCTGTTCTGGACTCACTCTGTAGACCAGGCTAGCCTTGAACTCACGGAGATCCACCTGCCTCTGTCTCCCAAGTGCTGGGATTAAAGACATGGGCCACCATGCCCAGCTCATGTAGGTTTTCTAATCCTCAGTTTCTTCCTACAAAATAGGCATAATGAAATCCACCTGGTACTTTGTCACTGGGAGGACCAAATAATGGCCATTTGTGAACCTGAAGAAGGCAACTGCAGGGTGTATATCATGGGCATGTTTTGTTATCTCCTTTCCTAGCGCTATCCCACTGGGTCCCAACATGGGCCAAGGTTTGGTGATGGAAGTCTTTGTGATTGTAGAGAGCCTAAGCATTCTCAGACTGTGGCTTTGCATCTCTTACATCTCTGATGGGGACAGAGAAACACACTTTGTTCCGAACCTAGACCCAACCTGCTCAAAACCCAGCCAAGCTATCTGCAATAGTGGTGTTCCCTTGGGGACTTTTCTATGGAAGTCCCCTCTTTCCCCTCTAGCATTTCTTTTCCCTTCACCCAGTCACTGATGTGAACAACCTCACAGACTGCAATTTGTATCTAAGCCACTATAAAGAGGAACCTGTTAAAATAGTGATGGTGGGGAGGAGGGGAATTTGGGGCTTCTATTCCAAGTACGTAGGACCACTGATCAGTAAACTGCCACCTTGGTTGAAGAATAGGTTGTAAGGTTTATAGTGTAAGGTCTCCCTGAACCTCCTTTTTTTGGTTTTTGTTTTGTTTGTTTGTTTTGAGACAGGTTTTCTCTGTGTAACAGTTCTGGCTGTCCTTGACTCTCTTTGTAGATCAGGCTGGCCTCGAACTCACAGAGATCCATCTGCCTCTGCCTCCCTGGGAGTGCTGGGGTTAAAGGCATGCTCAACCTCCTTTTCAGCTCTTTTCAGTGGTGGGGGCAGGGGACATAGGGCTCCCAGAGCTGCCCACTGATGTCCTGCTTCTCCTTTCTGTCTTTCTCTTGCAGTGGATGATGAAGATGCCACAGTTAACAAGATTGCGTGAGTGTCACTACCCTCAACACCCGACTCCAATGACTTTTAGGAATTGGGATCTAGACAGTCCCCTTGAGGAGCAGGGAAGGAGCTGACATCCCATCCAAAGAAAAAGAGTTTCTACTTCCACCCTATTTCTGGCTTCTTCTGGCTTTACCTCATCCCAGGGATGCTCAGAAAAGCTGCCATTCCTGTCTCCCTGGTTAGGCCAGGAGCTGCTAGGAGCTTCATGATGAGGATATTGGCTGCCAGCCTCAGTCACCAGGAAATGGTTTCAGCTTGGCTTCGCCTCCCAATTGTCAATGTTGGTGGGGAATGGAAGGCGGAAATAGGCTGATGGAAATAGGACAGGGTTTGGTGGAGACTAAAAACCCCTAAGGGACTGGGTGTGGTAACACATCTTTAATCCCAGCATTTGGGAGGCAGAGGCAGGCTGATCTCTGAGTTCAAGGTCAGCCAGGGCTGATACACAGAGAAACCCTGTCTAAAACAATAAAACAAAATTATAAACAATGCCTGAGGGATCAGAGAAACACTGTCTCAATCCTCACCCCCCCCCAAAAAAAAAAAAAAAAAACACACACAAAAACCTCCCAAGGATAAAGACTGCTTGGTCCTTAGAGGAAAGTCTTCATTGGAGAGAAACACTTCTCATTCACTAGCAGCACATACAGAGGAATATAGAGATGCTCCCTCTGGATTGACCAACTAGAAGACAGTGTTCTCCTTTTATGAATTTGTTTCCAGCTGGTGCACCCCATGGCACAGGCCTTGCCTATGAAGTTGGGTTTTAGTTCACCTTTGTCCTCTGTGATAATGCCTTCTTGAAGGGCAGAGCCATATGGAGTTCTTAACCTTATGGAAAGAGGCAAGCTCAGAAATCTGTATCCCTAAGCAGAGAGGAGCCACGCCCCTTGCCTTGTTAGAATTCCTGGCATACCCAATAGGCACGTGGGGGAAGGATCACATTCCAGGGATAGCTTAGACAAGGACCTGGCTGGTAGTCAGGTGCCCATCCCATGTGCCAAGGCTACCCTGTAGGTAGGGCTGGGGTGGATGGCAGTAGGTAGAGCCCAGTTGGATAGCTCATTCCCATTGCTACAGCTGAGTCTAAAAGCCATGGGTGGCCTTGGGAGGAAGCGGCTTCTAGGGCAGCGAGTGTGGACTTGAGCAGCCTCCCCCCTCCTAGGCTGGAGCTGTGCACCTTTACCCTGGCGGTCGCCCTGGGCGCTGTCCTGCTCTTGCCTTTCTCCATCATCAGCAATGAGGTGCTGCTCTCATTGCCACAGAACTACTACATACAATGGCTCAATGGCTCCCTCATCCACGGTATGTGGCTCTGCACTGGAGCTCGGGGAGGAGTAGGCCAGGGAATTAGGCCTACCTAGACATCCCTGGGCTAATCAGTCATATCTCCCCCCAGGGAATTAGGCCTACCTAGACAGCCCTGGGCTAATCAGTCATGTCGCCCCCATCTCGTGGCAAATTCCCTATTGATGGGCCTCCTTTATGACCAGCTGCCTTTCCTTTTTGGCTCTAGGTCTTTGGAACCTCGTTTTTCTCTTCTCCAACCTGTCCCTCATCTTCCTTATGCCCTTTGCATATTTCTTCACAGAGTCTGAGGGCTTTGCTGGCTCCAGAAAGGTAAGTAGAACTCTATTCTAGTGTGTTGGCATAAGGAAATAATTTGCAGACTCAGAATTAAGGGATACAACAAGGAGTCCCTGGCTGTAGCAATATGAGAAGTCATTGTTGCCCCAAGCCTATGGGGCAAAGGGAAGAAATCATTTCTAGAAGCCATCGATGGTTAAAATTGAGACTGAGATCTTTAGCAGAAGAGTTTATCATCTTACTGCTGTAGCTACTACTGGAAACCATTGTGCCAAAGGTGGCACAATAGGAAGAATAGGAAACCCAGACTTCCTCCACTGCTCTCCTTTCCCTGCTGGTCCTTGCATTGGGCATCCTGACCAACCGAGAAGCCAACAGAGAGCCGAGGGCTTGTGTGATGCAGGGATCATCTCTGTTGATCAGGGGACTGAATGAATTTGAGGATGGAGTTTACAAGTGAATGGAGAGAACCTTCCCCTTCTCCTGAGTCCATCTCCTTGGTCCCCCAAGCCCAGGCATAGCCCTGGTGTTTCTTACCTTCCTCACGCTGCGTTATGTCCACCCTCCTTTGCTTTACCTCTCTCCTCTTGCAGGGTGTCCTTGGCCGGGTCTACGAGACAGTGGTGATGCTGATACTCCTCACCTTGCTTGTGCTAGGCATGGTGTGGGTGGCCTCAGCCATTGTAGACAATAACAAGGCCAGCAGGGAGTCACTCTATGGTGAGAATTCAACTTTCTGTCACCATGATTTAAAGGTGGAACAGTTTTGCTCATGGCTTCAGAGGTTTCAAGCTGTGGTCATTCAACTCTGTTTTTTCTCATGTTTGCCTTAAAGCTTATGAATCCATGGGTGGCCAAAACTCTTAGGATCTGGTCATTCCCTAAAAGCACCACCTCTGCCCTTCGCAGTGGGGACAAAGCCTTAGACAGTCAAATTGTTTTTGATTGTTCATCTGTTTTGGTTTGGCTTGGTTTAGTTTTTTTTTTTTTTTTTTTTTTTTGGTTTTTTGAGACAGGGTTTCTCTGAATATCTCTGGCTGTCCTGGACTCGCTTTGTAGACCAGGCTGGCCTCGAACTCACAAAGATCCGCCTGCCTCTGCCTCCCAAGTGCTGGGATTAAAGGCGTGCGCCACCACCGCCCGGCTTTTGGTTTAGTTTTGAGACAGGATTTCTCTGTATATCCCTGGCTGTCCTGGACCCACTTTGTACTCCAGACTAGCTTTGAACTCACAAAGATTTGCCTGCCTCTGCCTCCCATGTGCTGGGATTAAAGGCATGCACCACCACCATGACCAGCCATTACAGACAGATGTGAACTGCCATGTGGATGCTGGGATTTAAACCCGGGTCCTTTGGAAGAACAGCCAGTGTTCTTAACCACTGAGCCATCTCTCCAGCACTGTCTGTTTTTTGAGACAGGGTTTCTCGTGTAGCCCTGACTGTACCGGAACTCACTCTGTACTCTAGCCTGCTCTCAAACTTAGAGATCCACCTGTCTCTACCTTCCAAGTGCTGGGATTAAAGGCATGCAACTACCACTGCTGAATGTTTCAAAACATTCTGGTTTTGAAAGACCATTTTATTTATTTTTTTTATTTATTAGGTTTTTCGAGGCAGGGTTTCTCTGTAACAGCGCTGGCTGTCCTGGACTCACTTTGTAGCCGAGGCTGGCCTTGAACTCACAGAGATCCTCCTGCCTCTGCCTCCCAAGTGCTGGGATTAAAGGCATATGCCACCATGCCTGGCAACATTCAAATTTTGAAAGACCATTTTATATGTAAACCAAAACAGAACTTCAGCTTTTTCCTCTTTTTTAAAGATTTGCTCTCATGTGTGTGGGTTTTTGTCCTATGCATGTCTGCACCACATCTGTGCGTGCCCACACAGACCAGAAGAGGACATTGGATCCCCTGGAACTGGAGTTACAGATGGTTGTGAGCTGGATTGTGGGTGCTGGGAATTGAACCTGGGTCCTCTGGAAGAGCAGCCAGTATTCCTAACTGCTGAGCCAACTCTCCAGCCCTATCCTTTTTCTCTTAGACTCCTTAGAGCTTGTACTTTGATCTCAGGAGACTAAGTTATGGTAAGTGCCATGAGTTCAATAGTGAATTTGAGGCCAATCAGGCTACAGAGAAAGACGCTGTCTTAAAAACAACAATAACAAGCCAGGTGGTGGTGGCGCATGCCTTTAATCCCAGTACTTGGGAGGCAGAGGCAGGCGGATCTTTGTGAGTTCGAGGCCAGCCTGGTCTACAAAGTGAGTCCAGGACAGCCAAGCATACACAGAGAAACCCTGTCTCGAAAAACCAAAAAAAAAAAAAAACAACAATAACAAAAATATGGCTCTTTAGTTGGCCATGTGCACTTGATCAGCTGTAGTCCTCTTAAAGTGGAAAAGACTGGCCCCACCTCCATAGACTGAAGTTCCAAACCGATGGACTTTGGACATATCCAGCATATAGAAATAGTTCCTTGGGTCCATGCAGTGATTTAGAAAATAATCAGCCAGTCGTGGTAGCACACAATTTAATTGTTGATTTTTCTTTTTTTGTTTGTTATACAGGGTTTCTCTGTATAACAGCCCTAACTGTCCTGGAACTTGCTTTGTAGACCAGGCTGGCCGCGAATTCACAGAGATTGCCTCCCTCTGCCTCCCGAGTGCTGGGATTAAAGCCATGCACCACTACGCTCGGCCCATAGCACACAATTTTAATCCTAGGATTCAGGAGACTGAGAAAGGTGGACCTTTGTGAGTTCCAGGCCAGCCAGCACTACTAGAGAGACCCTGTTTAAAAATAATAGCTAGCCAGTTAACTGTAAAGCCCAGGCTATCCTTGAAATCTTCCCACCTAAACCTTCCAGTTTTCCTGGGATTACAGGCATGTGCTGTCATACTTGGCCTCCCATCTTAAAATTGAGAAGTTTTATCTTTTTTTATTTATTTTTTATTTTATTTTTTGGTTTTTCGAGACAGGGTCTCTCTATGTATCCATGGCTGTCCTGGACTCATTCTGTAGACCAGGCTGGCCTTGAACTCACAGAGATCCGCCTGCCTCTGCCTCCTGAGTGCTGGGATTGAAGAAGGCGTGTGCCACCACGTCTGACTACGATGTTTTATCTTAATATCTGGCTGACTTGACAAGGGAGAGGATCTGCCTGCCTACACTTAACCCTGGTCACCTGGACCAGAGAGCAGCTGTGCCTTCTATATAGATTAAGGTCTCTGGTGTACTTTATCTATAGTGCCCTACCTCTAGTCCTGGACCAGTTCTGTGTGTTTATTTGCCTATAGCCTGTAGGTGTGTTAGTATTATGTTCTTGTCTAGACCCCAAGCCCTGTCACTATTCCTACTAGTCAGGAGGAGTAAAACAAGCTGATGTATCTTTTCTTGCCCTTAGACTTCTGGGAGTACTACCTCCCCTATCTCTACTCTTGTATCTCATTCCTCGGAGTCCTGCTGCTCCTGGGTGAGTAGCAGAGTCTGGGAGGGAAGGAGAGTATCTCGGTCTGTAGAAGTCGGGGTGGAAGAGAAGGATTTGGGGGGATTGACCAGCTGCCAGGTGACTGATCAGCTTTTATTCCTACAGTGTGCACTCCGCTAGGTCTCGCCCGCATGTTCTCTGTCACTGGGAAGTTGCTGGTCAAACCCCGGGTATGTAGTGTGCCTTGCCTCTTGTGTGGGGTGGGTTTCCGGCATCTGAGGCCACCAAACCATAAAGTGGACTACACTTGTGTTTTGCACAAGTTGCAGAAGGTTACACCCTTACTTGGCTTCTGTAATCTTTCCCCCATCATCTGGAGGTGGTCAGTACATGAGGAATTGGAAGGGATAGGACAGCTGCTGGGCATAGGCTGGTGAATGAGAGAGGAAGGACTGAGCCTGTAGGAGAGACCTTGGGATTAGAGGGCCTCTGACAGCCTCTCCCTGTGTCCCCTGTCCTCAGCTACTAGAAGACCTGGAAGAACAGCTCAACTGCTCAGCCTTTGAGGAGGCAGCTCTGACTCGAAGAATCTGCAGTGAGTTTAGGCCCTCCATTGCTTGGGTGGGGACCTGGCCTTGGCAGGGCCTGGAGGCCTGGAGGGAAGTGTATTCTCTGCCCGCAGATCCCACCTCCTGCTGGTTGCCCCTGGACATGGAGCTGCTGCACAGACAGATTCTGGCCCTGCAGGCCCAGAGGGTCCTCCTGGGTATGTGAGCTGCTAGTCTACCCAGGGACACTAGTTCCTTGTCCTGAGTACTTGCTAACAAACTCCCACCCTACACAGAGAAGCGGCGGAAGGCGTCAGCCTGGCAGCGGAACCTGGGCTACCCTCTGGCCATGTTGTGCTTGTTGCTGCTGACGGTGGGTTTACCAGCCTTGGTGGGGACGGGGAGTGAGTGGGTCCTTGGTACTTTAGCGTAGTCAGGAAGGACAAAGATGTATGTACGTTGACATGTTGTTATCTATGGTAGAAGTTGCCTCTCAGAGACAACTTTGCAATCCTCCCTGTGCTAAGAACAATAATTCCCGGGCTGGAGAGAAGGCTCAGCGATTAAGAGCACTGGCTGCTCTTCCAAAGGAAGTGTGTTCTCTGCCCGCAGATCCCACCTGGTTCAAATCCCAGCACTACATGGCAGTTCACAGCTATCTGTAATTGCCAGGGGTGGTGGCACATGCCTTTGATCCCAGCAGTCGGGAGGCAGAGGCAGGTGGATCTCTGTGAGATTGAGGCCAGCCTGGTCTACAAATCGAGTCCAGGACAGCCAGAGATATACATAGAAACCCTACCTCAAAAAACAAAAACAAAAAAACCATTAATCCCCCCCTTTGTGGATGGAGAAACACCATGACTTGCTCCAGATCACACAGTCATTGGGGAGGTACACAGATTTGCTTTGGAGTGAGAATGAAAGGTGAAATCTAGTGTCTGGATTAGGATGTCAGGAATAATCTTAGAGGTGATGGTACCTTTTTTCTAGGTCGTGTTTGTGTGTGTGTGTGTGTGTGTGTGTGTGTGTGTGTGTGTGTGT
>CAJQZJ010033609.1:2765471-2790940 GCA_907164525.1 Lophiomys imhausi | reverse complement strand
TGTGTGTGTGTGTGTGTGTGTGTGTGTGTGTGTGTGTGTGTGTTTGGAAACAGAGCTCCTCTTGCAAACAGAAAATGCTAAACTAAGAATGTTCCTGACATTGAGCTCAGAGCACTGGAGCAGGGCTGATAGATGGTGACCTTGCTACACACAGGGCCTCTCTGTGCTCACTGTGGCCATCCACACCTTGGAGCTGCTCATTGACGAGACCGCCATGCCGCGGGGCATGCAGGTATGGGCTTAAGAAAGGCTGAGGAAGCTGGGTATGGTGTCTCATGCTATATCCTAGCACTTAAGAGGCTGAAACAGGTGGATTACCACAAGTTTCGGGCCAGAATGGGCTATTGGAGTGTTAGATTTCCAACAGCTTGTACTAGAGCCATAAAACCCTGTCTTAAAAAGAAGAGGGAGCTGGGCAGTGGTGGTGCAGACCTTTAATCCCAGCACTTGGGAGGCAGAGACAGGCAGATCTCTATGAGTTTGAGGCCAGCTTGGTCTACAAAGTGAGTCCAGGACAGCCAGAGCTGTTACACAGAAAAACCCTGTCTCAAAAAAAAAGAAGTAGCCGGGCGGTGGTGGCGCACGCCTTTAATCCCAGCACTTGGGAGGCAGAGGCAGGCGGATCTTTGTGAGTTCGAGGCCAGCCTGGTCTACAAAGTGAGTCCAGGACAGCCAAGGATACACAGAGAAACCCTGTCTCGAAAAACCAAAAAAAAAAAAAAAAAGAAGTAGAAGAAGAAGAAGAGGGGCCAGGCATGGTGGCACATACCTTTAATCCCGGCACTCAAGAGGCAGAGGCAGGTGGATCTCTGTGAGTTCCAGGGTAGCCTGATCTATGGAGTGAGTCCAGGACAGCCAGAGATACACAGGGAAACCCTGTCTGTGTGTGGGAGGGGAGGTTGGAGAGAGAGACAAATCAAGGACAGAGGGAAGGCTGGGTGGTGCTGGTGGTGTTCTCAGTGGGAATACCCCTTAACAATGCCATCCCACCTCCACAGGATGCCTCACTGGGCCAGGTCTCCTTCTCCAAACTGGGTTCCTTCGGTGCCATCATCCAGGTCGTACTGATATTGTATCCTTCTGGAAACTCTGTGGCCTCTGCCCACCAAACCTGCCTCTTGGGACTCTGATAGATCCCTTGGGAGCACTGGAAAGGAGTTCTAGGGATTGGGACAAGTCTTTTTTTTTTGTTTGTTTTTGTTTGTTTTTCGAGACAAGGTTTCTCTGTGTAGCTCTGGCTGTCCTGGACTCACTTTATAGACCAGGCTGGCCTTGAACTCACAAAGATCCGCCTGCCTCTGCCTCCCAAGTGCTGGGACTAAAGGCGTGTGCCACCACCGCCCGGTGGGGACAAGTCTTTTAACCTGGTTCATAAAAGAGATACTTGACCTTGAGGTCTAGGGGAATATCTGAGGGCTTACGCACATCTGCTTGTGGTGCACTGCTGAGGAGGCAGACTGGAAGACCCTGGTCGCTTATTCAAGAGTCAGTCCAGCCAACTGGGAAGTCCCAGGCTTGTAAGAATAATAAGGCAGTGAGCTGGCAAGATGGTTCTATGAGGGCTGTGAGAGAAAACAGTGCTTACGAGTGTTGATACTCTTTTTTTTTTTTTTTTTTTCGAGACAGAGTTTCTCTGTGTATTGTTGGCTGTCCTGGACTCACTTTGTAGACCAGGCTGGCCTCGAACTCACAAAGATCCGCCTGCCTCTGCCTCCCAAGTGCTGGGATTAAAGGCGTGCGCCACCACCGCCCAGCTGAGTGTTGATACTCTTGCAGGAGGACCTGAATTCAGTTCACAGCACCCAGGCCAAGTGGCTCACAACCTATAACTCCAGCTCCAGAGGATCTGACACCCCCTTCTGGCCCCTGCAGGCATCCATCATATGCATATACCCACACACGTATAGCCACAGCTAAATTGTTTTATTTTTTATATGTATTGGTGTTTTGCTTGCGTACATGTCTGTGTGAGGGTGTTGGAACTGAAGTTAGACACTTGCTAACTGCCATATAGGTGTTGGGAACCGAACCTGGGTCCTCTGGAAGAGCAGCAGCAAGTGTTCTTAACTATCTCTCCAGCCCTAAAAAGTATTATTTCAAATGGTTCGGTGGGTAAAAGTGCCTGCTACACAAGAAGCCTAACAACCCAAGTCCCATCCTTGGGAACTCACGGTGCCATGAGAGAACTGACCTCTGAACGTTGTCCTCTGTCCCCCCTTTTACATGTGTGTGCTGTGGCATGCACTTTAATCGGTAACAAAAATAGTGTGGAGAATAACAGAAGACCCAGCCTTGACCCGTGGCCTCTACACGCACATGAACCACACAGAAAATCTTGATCTTAAAAAGGGTCTGAGAAGCCGGGCAGTGGTGGCGCACGCCTTTAATCCCAGCACTTGGGAGGCAGAGGCAGGCGGATCTTTGCGAGTTCGAGGCCAGCCTGGTCTACAAAGTGAGTCCAGGACAGCCAAGGCTACACAGAGAAACCCTGTCTCGAAAAACCAAAAAAAAAAAAAAAAAAAAAGGGTCTGAGAAGCCGGGCGGTGGTGGTGCATGCCTTTAATCCCAGCACTTGGGAAGCAGGCAGATCTCTGTGAGTTCGAGGCCAGTCTGGTCTACAAAGCAAGTCCAGGACAGCCAGAGCTATTATACAGAGAAACCTTGTCTCGACCCCCCCCCCAAAAAAAGGGGGGGGGTCTGAGAAGTCCATTCACTGAGAGAGGCAGTCGTTACTTCTTCCCTAACCCAGTGGCAGTTACCTGATGGTGTCATCAGTCGTGGGTTTCTACAGTTCTCCGCTCTTTGGAAGCCTGAGGCCTAGGTGGCATGACACAGCTATGACACAGGTAACTGGAGGGGGCCAGAGGAGGCCTCTGGGTGTGGCTGTGCTGGGTGCTGGCAACTTTTGTTTGGTTGGTCCCATCCCCTGTCCCCACCCCAGATGGAGTTTCTCTGTGTTACAGCCCTGGCTGTCCTGGAACCCACAGAGGTCCACCTGCCTCTGCCTCTCGAGTTCTGGGATTAAAAGCATGGGCCACCACGCCCAGCAGTGCTGGTAACTCTTGTCACCTTTGCCTCCTTCCTTGCTCTCACCCAGTTAATTGGGAACTGTGTCTGCCTGCTGGTTCTAAGCTCAGCACTTCCTGTCTTCTCTAGAACCCTTGGTGAGTAATGAAATCGGGGCAGAAATTGACCTGTTTTGTTTTCATACCTTTAAAAATGAGGTTTAAAGGCTAATCTGAGTTTCTTAGGGAGTTTCAGGCCTCAGCTACATAGGGAGACCTTATAACAAAACAAAGCTGCCAGGTCTGACTAATCACCCTGCCTTGGCCTCCAAGTGCTGTGATTATATGATACCTTGCTGGGAACTGTTGTTTTAAAGATTATCTTATTTGTATTAGTGTTTTGCCTGTATGTATGTGCCCATCCTGCATGCCTGGTGCCTATGGAGGTTAACAGAGGTGGTCAGATGCCCTGGAACTGGAGATGTAAATGGTTGTGAGCCACTAGACACTGACCTGGGTCCTCTGCAGGGGTGACAAGTGCTCTTAAGTACATTGACCCTTCTCTCCAGATCCAGAATGAGAAAAATGGATTTACAGATGGTTGTGAGTCACCATGTGGGTGCTGGGAATGGAACCTGGGTCCTTAAAAAGATTAGCCAATATTCTTGTGCCAGGCATGGAGAGAGGCAGATCTCTGTGAGTTCAAGGCCAGCCTGATCTACAAAGTGAGTCCAGGACAGCCAGGGATACACGGAGAAACCCTGTCTCAAAAAACAAAACAAAACAAAACAAAAAACCAAAGGAAAGTTTAGCTTGTGCTTTCTCTCTTATGCTGTAGGAATTTGGAGGAAATTAGATTTGTTGGTCCATTAACTGTTTCAGGGTGTATACAGTAGGAATGTATACTTAAATAGGGTTCAGAATATTGTGATGAGATGGAACAGTGGCTTACACTTGCAGTCCTGGGGACCTGGGGGTAAAAGAATTACAAGTTCATCATCCTCAGCTACATAGTGCAGCCATGCAGGAATGCAGAAGACTGTTTGAAAGAGAGAAGGGGGCAGGGTGTAGTGCCTGATACAAACAAACACTGTGTATCGCCTTAATTATTATAGCCCCATTGTTTTCTCCATTTTGAGTTGAGGAAACAGGTCCGGAGCATTTAAGGAACTTACCATGTATCATCCAGCTATCTAGAAGTGGAACTCGGAGAAAAAGCAGTGTGATGACAGTTTGTAATCTTCACTTAGTCTTTCCTAGCTACTTATCTCTGCACTAATGGAAACTTAATGGCCAACTTGTAGATTCTTAGCTAGGAACCACTTGTAACCCTGGGAACTCCTAGACCTAGAGATAGTGAGGCTAGAGGCAGCCCCATTGAAGGAAAAGATGCCAGTCTGCGAGGAGGAATAGGAGCAAACTTAACTGCTGATGGATTCAGTAGTCCTGGAACTGCCCTTGGAATGCACTTAATACAGGCACAGCAGGTTCTCGCAGTTGTGATGTTCAGGTGTGGCCACAAGGAGGCAGCAGAAAGCTGGGCTCCTTTGAGGGAGAGGGCTTGTGGGATTCCTCCTCATTCCAGGCTTTATACTTCAGGGCTGACTCGCTTTGACCTGCTGGGTGACTTCGGACGCTTCAACTGGCTAGGCAATTTCTACATTGTGTTCCTCTACAATGCAGCCTTTGCCGGCCTCACCACACTCTGTCTGGTGAAGACCTTCACTGCAGCCGTGAGGGCAGAACTGATTCGAGCCTTTGGTAAGGGAGTGTGAAGTGTGTGTGGAGAAGTTTGTTCTGGACTAGAAGTGGCCCCAGCAGAGAAGAAGGTGTGCTACTGTCTGCACAGTACCTATCTCACTCACCTACTGCACCCCTGGGTGCCTCACCTCTAAGGACCTGGCCCTGGTCCACTTCTGACTGCCTACCTTCTCTTTTCTAGGGCTGGACAGACTGCCTCTGCCTGTCTCTGCTTTCCCCCGGGCTTCTAGGAAGAAACAGCATCAGTGACCTCCAGCTGGGGTTGACAAGGAGAAAACTGACAGTGCCTAGGCCTGGAGGGGAGCCCGAGGGCTGCTGGACCTCAGGACTGGAATCTGAGAGGGTGGGTGGCGGAAGGGAACTGAACCCTCTGCACTGTTGCATAATCTGAGCCAGAGTTTGGGACCCACCTCCTCCTGCCTTTTCAGATGTATCTGTGGCCTCAGCTGGGCTGGAACTGGAGGGACTGGCTCTAGTTCCTGGTCCCAAATCCGTTTACACATCAGTCTGCCTCAATCCTGTTCCAGGCCATGCCTGAAGCCATGTTTACATGATTTGATGTGCAATAGGGTAGGGTAGGTTGGGGCGGGGGGACGACTGGGCCAGGGGTAGGTTCTGGAGACAGGTTGTTGTCCTTGCCTCTGGCCCGGCAGAGCCTAAACACTGTGCTATCCTGTGGAGGGCTGTGGGCCACAGGAGAGACCAAGGGTGCAGGGAGGAGGGGCCACACTCATCAGCAATAAAAATTGATCCATGGTTTTGTTTTTTTGTAAAGAGCCTGTGTGTCTACTGAATACCTGTGTTCCAGCTAGTCCTATGCTTACTGAGTAGGAGAAATATGCCTTCCATTGCTTTCCCCGTCTGCCTTCCCAGTACCCTATAGGGCTGTAGATCTGCTGTTAGGCCAGGTGGTTCTGCCAAGGATGTAATTCTTCCCATAGCTTTACTTAAAGTTGGCTGTCTCCACTGAGCATTGTGACCCCACCTTTAACCCCAACACTCAGGAGGCAGAGGCAGGCAGGAGGTCTGTGATTTTGTTTTTGTTTTTGTTTTTTTGAGACAGGGTTTTTCTCTGTATAGCAATATGGGTTGTCCTGGACTCACTTTGTAGACCAGGCTGGCCTCTAACTCACAGAGATCCTGCCTCTGCCTCCCGTGCTGTGCTGGGATTAAAGGCATGTGCCACTACACCCAGCCACTATATCTCTGATCCATTTGTTTGAGGTCAGGGGAATATGGAGTATGTGGAGTTCAGAGGAGTTGGTGCTTCTTCTGCTCATGGGGTTGTGGGGAATCAAACTCAATGCCTTTGATGAGCTAGTCCTACTGACCTTTGTGGGACAGATGGGGTCAAACCCCGGACCTATGCTTGCTAGGCAGCTGCTCTAACAAGCCTTCCCATCTCCATGACCACTTCCTGTAAATGGACATCAGATGTCAGAAAGAGGTTTGATTTTTTTTTTTTTAAAAAAGGTTTTTTTTCTCTGGTTTTTGTTCTAGTTCATACAAAGTCTCTTCGTGCTAGCCTTGGAACTGGGTGAGGGGAGGGTGAACATGGAATACACAAAAGCGTAGATTCCACAAATTCTTGCCAAGTGCAGTACTTTAAACTAGACGGCCTTGGAAATCCATGATAAACAAGCTGGCACTGAAGAACCGCTTTGTCTAAAAGGGTTCCAGATATTCTAATACTGTAGTGCCATAGCAGTTAATTGCTGCTCTACAAGGGGACATAGGTCACAGTGTCAGGATATCAGGGAAGGTTTTTTTTTTTAATTTTGTAATGTTTATTTTACACATGAGTGTGCATAGGCACACTGTAAGTGTAGAGATAAGACAATAAACCTCCCTTCTCTCCTGCCATGTTGGTTCATATTGGAATCAGGTCATTAGGCTTGGTAGCAAGTGCTTTTACACACTGAGCCATCTCCCCAGCCCGGTTTTGTTTTCGGACAGTTGTCTCATGTGGGTCCTACTGGCCTGGAACTCAACATGTAGACCAGGCTGGCCTCCAAATCACAGAGATCCACCTGCCTCTGCCTCCCCTGCATTGGGATTAAAGTTGTGTAACACCATGCCGAGCCTTTAAAAACAAACAAAAACTGGCCAGGTATTTTACTCAGTGATGCACACCTTTAATCTCAGCACTCAGGAGGCAGAGGCAGGTGGATCTCTGACTTCAAGGCTAGCCTGCTCTACATAGCTAGTTCCAGGACAGTCGGGGCTTATACATAGATTGTCTAAAAGAAAAAAATTTAGGCCGGGGCAGTGGTGGCACACTCTTTTAATCCCAGCATTTGGGAGGCAGAGGCAGGCGGATCTCTGTGAGTTTGAGGCCAGCCTGGTCTACAAAGGGAGTCCAGGACAGCCACACAGAGAAACCCTGTCTCAAAAAGCCGAAAAAAAAATTTTAGCACTTGTTTTTTTTAGCTTATGTGTATGAGTGTCTACTTGCATATATGTTATGTGTACCATGCGTGTTCCTGGTACCTCATAGGGTCCAGGACAACATATTCTCTAGAATTGGAATTAAAGGAAGTTGTGAACTACCAAGTGGATGCTAAGAGCCAAACAGTTCTTCTGCAATAACAGCAAGTGCTTTTAACTGCTGTGCCATTTCTCCAGTCCCAATAAGTTCTTGTCCTGACTTCCCTTCCTGAATGGACTGTAATTGGAACATATGAGCTGAAATCCTTTCCTCCCCAAGTGGCTTCTGGTTATTGTATTTATCATAACAACAGAAACTGTAAACCAGCTTTGTAGCTAGGGCTAGCCCTGAACTCCTGACCCCTGCAGGTGCTACTTCAGGCTCTCCACTAAGTTTGTTCGTAGAGGAACTGACTTGAATGATAGGAATCTGTGGGTTAAGTGTTTCTGAGATGAGGCCTGAGGGATTTGAAATACATTCCTTCGTCAAAGGGGAGGATATACAGGATGGAAGGTGAAGAGAGCATGTTACCTCTACAGGCCAGGGCTGCAGGTGTCGGCTGCCCTTCAAATGACAAGTTACTCAAGAAGCGTGCAGGATGGAGTGCAAGCTTGTATACCTAGCACTCAGCATAGCAAGTCTGAGACCACCTTGGCTCAGGAGACTCTCAAACAAAGGAAAGTGGGGATGGAGCTAAATTGGGAAAGATCAGTTGTTGGGGGCTGGAGAGATGGCCCAGCAGTTAAGATCACTACTGGCTGCTCTTCCCAGCACCCACATGGTGGCTCACAACTGTCTGTAATGGGATTTGATTGCCTCTTCTGGTGTGCATGAAAACAGAACATACACATAAAATTTTTTAAAAAGATAGGTGTGTACTTGCCTAACATGCTTGAGGTCCTGCTTTTTTATTATTTATGTTTATTTTGTTTTTTTGAGACAGTCTCTCTGTGTAGCCTTGGCTATCCTGGAACTCACTTTGTAAGCCATGCTTGCCTGGAACTTGCAGAGATCTATCTGTCTCTGCCTCCTGAGTGCTGGGATTAAAGTACCACATCTGACCTGAGGTTTTATTTTATATGTTTATATGTATGGGTGTTTGTGTGTATATCTGTGAATCAACTGCATGCCTGGTGCCTGAGGAGGCCAGAAGACAGTATTGAACCCCCTGGAACTGGAGTTACAGAAAGAAGGTAGTTAGTCACTGTGTGGCTGCCAGGAATCGAACTCAAGTCCTCTGGGAAAGAAAGCAGTGAGTACTCTTAACCACCGAGCCATCTCTGCAGCCCTGAAGGCCCGGATCCCCCCCCCTCCCAGACAGGGTTTCTCTGTGTAATAGCTCTGGCTGTCCTGGACTCCCTTTGTAGACCAGGCTGGCCTCCTCAAACTCACAGAGATCCACCTGCCTCTGCCTCCCGAGTGCTGGGATTAAAGGGGTGGCCACACACCCCCCCCCCCCCCGTTTTGATCCTGGCAGCACATATGCCAGGTGATGTAGTATATGACTAATCCCAGCATTGGGAAGCTGGAGGCCACAGGAGAAAGTGTTCAAGGTCAGCTTTCTCTGTCACGTGACTTTGAGGCTAAGCCTGAGGCTACATTAGATTTTGTCAAAAAGAGGGATAGAAGAGATGAAAAGTGACCCGTTGGGTATCTGGCAAAGACTGAGTGGACACAAAACTTGGAAAGTCCTGGGCTGGCAAGATGGATCAACAGGTAAAAAAGCACTTGCCACACAAACCTGATTAATATGCACAGTGGAAGGACGGAAGGAACTGGTTCCCAAAAGCCCTCTGACCTCCACAGGTGTGCTGGGGCATGCACCTGCACGCACATACAGTAGCAACAAATAAGTCCCAAACTCAAGTGTGAATGTCAAGCTGTTTCCAAGAAGATAGAAAACCACAGGGAAAATGATCCTCTGGTGTCTAGTCTTGGTTATGAAAGTGTGAGGAGAGAAACCAGAGAGACCTGAGGAGGACCACAGAGAAGGGAGGCTTTGATTGTATGCCCAAAGGGCTTGGATGGCCTTGAGCAGAAATTGGAACTCAGACTTCCCGGATGACAGCAGAGGCCATGGCCTGCCAGAGTAGACTTTGGGAGAGCAAAGACTAGCAGAGAAAGATAGTTTGATTCCTAATTTAGACTCGGAGGTAGAAGGATGCTTATCCAGGCAGCCAGGACTGTAAAGCTTCAAGGATTTCCTAAGCAGGTGTCTGCATGGTTTCCAGGATGGGACTCACTTCAGTGGAGTAATGGAACAGCGGTGACCGCTAGATCCCCAGCCCGGGTGGGAGGGGGCGGGACAGTCCTGGGAGAAGGGCGGGGGGTGGGGCCAGGGACCACTTAAGGCGGAGTCAGGGCGCTTCTGGGAGCACGAGAGTTGGGCAAGCAGAGACTGGCTGGGCTGGCACTCACCCTCGACCCACCTGCCCTGTAATGGTAATCTATTAGTAGTAGGTTCCAGGTTCCCCGGAGCATGTAAGACAGAGTTAGCGGCTGCCAGGTGTTCAGAGCCACAGTTTCAGGTACTCTGGGGGCTTCTCGGTCTGCGGTGCTCTCTGGCTCCTGCGGAGATGCCCAATTGACAGGAGGGCTCGTGAGGACAAGAACGCTCCCTTTCCACCCAAGTCCACTGCGTCCATGGCTCTGCCGGCCAGTCTGTTGCCCTTGTGCTGCTTGGCACTCCTGGCACTGTCTGTCCAGAGCTGCGGGCCGGGCCGGGGACCTGTTGGCCGGCGGCGTTACGTGCGCAAGCAGCTTGTACCTCTGTTGTACAAGCAGTTTGTGCCTAGTGTGCCCGAGCGGACTCTGGGCGCGAGTGGGCCAGCGGAGGGGAGGGTAGCAAGAGGGTCCGAGCGCTTCCGGGACCTCGTACCCAACTACAACCCCGACATAATCTTCAAGGATGAGGAGAACAGCGGCGCTGACCGCCTGATGACAGAGGTAAGGAGAGTTTCGCCCCACCTGCTCTAACGCACACCGCCAACTCAGTTCCCTGCCGCAGCGTTGGAGGACCAACTGTTCCTTCATCCCCAGAGACCCCAAACTAAACTAAAGACCTCCTTCACCACATCCTTCAAGAAAGCCAATAACCTGCCGGCTGGACAGTGGTTTGGAAGTATCCAAATCGGGAGAGGCTGGGATGGAGAGGGGGAGGAGGAACTAACTAGTGAGAGTGAATATGGGAGAGGCTGAAGGGAGGGCGGGGAGAGGAGGATGGCGGCAGGCGAGACGGGAAATGGCTGAGGCGTGGACCGGGGGTCAGCCACCGAGCCAGGCAGGAAGGGCTGGGGTGAGCCGGGGGCCAGGAGCTGGCCAGGGTAGGTAGCCTCCAGAAAGCTTTACACTTCGCCTGGCTCTTGGCCTATTGTCCAAAAGCTCCGTGAGCCAGAAAGAAGGGGGCTGCAGAAGAGATGGGCAAGAGTCAGGTCACCAGACCATCTACCTGAGAATGAATTGGTCAGGAATTGTCCTTGGCATGGGAGAGGTGACCTCAACCTGGACAGGCCTGTACTAGGGTCTAAACAACAGACTTTGGATAAAATGCAGTCCTCAGAACAGATGGATGCCCCTGAGAATCAAGGTTTCCTGGGCAGAGGAAACCCAACTTCACTTGAAGACTTTGCTAAGCAGGGTACTAATTTAAATAATTAATAAATTTGCTAATCTTGTATTAATTTAAATAATTAAATTCAACTTCCAGCTGGGCATGGTGGCACAAGTCTTTAATCCCAGCACTCAGAAGGCAGAGGCAGGTCGATCTCTATGAGTTTCAGGCCAGCCTGATCTACAAAGCGAGTCCAGGACAGTCAGAGCTTGGTACACAGAGAAATCCAGTCTTGAAAAAAAAATTCAACTACCATTATGGAGTACCTGCTACAGATGGAGCACTGAACCTACCTGGAATAAGGTGGGCCATGTCTTGGAAGAGAAAGTCCTGGACCCCCTATAGCCAGTGTTTTGGGAAGTCAGAAATGAAAGTAAATTCAAAGGCATATTTCTCCACCCCACCCTGTCCCTCACTTTATATCTGAGAGCTGGACTCAGGAGGGAAAAGCAATTTAATCAAGGCCTCACAGCCAATTAGTAGCATTGCTGAGACTAGAATTCAGGACTTTGGGCTCTGAGTCCTCTGTACTTTCCTTTACTGCACTTAATTGTGAGTGCAGTAGGGAGTTGGGGTCAGGGAGGGTACGGATTTCCTCTGACTAACTGCCATAGTTTTCCAGGTTACTTTGTTAGGAAAACCTGTACAGGGAAAAAAAGAAATCTTTTGTTGTTGTTGTTTTGTTTTTGAGACAGGGTTTCTCTGTGTAACAGAGCCCTGGATGTCCTGGACTTGCTTTGTAGACCAGGCTGGCCTTGAACTCACAGAGATCCGCCTGCCTCTGCCTCCTGAATGCTGGGATTAAAGGCATGCCACCTTGCCCGGCTATTTATATTTTTTATATTTTTAAGACACTATGTAGCTCTCATAGAAATCTTTCTGCCTCTACCTCCTGATTGCTGGGATTAATGGTGGAAACCAATCAGTTCCTTCTTGTTCCAGTGACCTTCTTTCCAGTAAATTGGGAAGGGACAAGCCAGGCATGGGCATGGTGGCTCATGCCTTTAATCCCAGCAGAGGCAGAGGCAGAGGCAGGTGGATCTCTGTGAATTTGAGGCCAGCCTGAGGCAGAGGCAGAGGCAGGTGGATCTCTGTGAGTTCGAGGCCAGCCTGGTCTACAAAGTGAGTCCAGGACAGCCAGGGATACACATAGAAACCCTTTCTTGAAAAACAAAAACAACATTGGGAGGGGGCATTCCTTCCCCACCTTTGTCATGAGACATTGTGGTCCTTCCCTCAGACCTGCAGCAGAGGGTTAGAACAAGGGATAGACTCAGGAGGCCTCAAAAGGCTTGGGAACCCCCCCCCCCAACACACACACACCCGGTCTTGCTTATCTCCCACACCCTGGCTGCAAAAGGACTCCATTGAGTTGGCTCTGTACAGGGCTACTGCCCCCGCAGGTCAGGGCCTTCTTAGGGGACACAACCACACAAAGTTAGAAAGTGCTACCGCTTGTCGTCCTGCGCCTCTGCAGAGGTGAAGTCGACTAGAAAAGAAGGGTAGGGGGCAAATGTCCCTCTATTAATCACGTAGAGTCCAAGTTCCAGGTTAGAGACGAATGGGGACAAAGAAAAAGTTCTCTGAGCTCCTGCGCTCCTGCTGCCGTGGTGTCCCCGGCTCTGGTGCGCCAAGGTCTCCAACTCCCAGACCGAAGCAACCAAGATAACTGTGGTCTCCCTCCCCCGGGGCTGCAGGCCTGTGACTGTGGCTCCTTTTCCTCTACTCCCACCCTGCGCGGGGAAGTGGGGGCAGCTCCACGCCAGGGCAGCTCCATTCTCAGGTGCTGCTGCTCCCACGCCTTTCAGGAACAGAGACGGGAGAGATGGGGGCTCAGGACAGACACAGTGACAGGCTGGCCACACGGGGGGAGGGGACTTGGCGGGCGGGAGCAGGGATGTGGGGCGCGGCGTTCTGCCCTTTCCTCTCCCTGAGCCCGGGCGGCTGAAAAGCGCCTTTGTAGCTGGAGCTGCTGAGTCCGCTTCTCCCGACGCGTTCCCGGCCTCAGCCCGAGATTCTCGCTTAGTTAAGTCATTCCGCAGAATGGCCATTGTACTTCGTGCAGCCCCCGCCACCCAACCCTTTTTCCAGCAGCCTTGATCCCACGCGGCTCCTCTTGGGCACCTCTGTAGGGGCGCACCCAGACCACCAAAGGGTTAATGCTAGAGGCTGAAAGGAGGAGGAGGAAGGAAGGAAGGAAGGAAGCGATGCCCAGTGCCAGAGAAGGGCAACCAAACAAAAGATGAATCAGACGGAGGGAGGGCGGCTGGGGCCCGGGGCGGGGGTCATGCTCAAATAGGGCTAGATTTGGGGAGGCAGGCTCTCCCTAGCCAAACTTCCATTCTCCCTCTCTACTATGGTTCTCTGTCTGGTTGGGCTGAGGTCCTGTTCCTGGAACAGATAGGGGTGAGTGGCAAGCACTGAAAATAGGGGAAGTAACTAGGTACGCGCACCCCCTCTCAACCTCAGAGGGGTTAACCCCCACGGTTCAGTTTTCCAAGCATGCCCTAGCAAGGGAGTACAGATTGGTGACTACACATACTCAGATCCTCGCTCCCCCAGGACACTCAAACGCGGGATGGGAGTGAAGTGGGTCTAGAGAATAAGGACGCTCCGATGCCTTAATGGTCCCTTCTGCCTCACCCTGCCCGCTCGCCCGCTCGTTGGTGGTAGTAGTGGCAGGGGAAAGTGATTCCTTTATTCCCCCACCAGCGCTGCAAAGAGCGGGTGAACGCTCTAGCCATTGCGGTGATGAACATGTGGCCCGGAGTGCGTCTACGTGTGACCGAAGGTTGGGATGAGGACGGTCACCACGCGCAAGACTCGCTCCACTACGAAGGCCGTGCCTTGGACATCACCACGTCTGACCGTGACCGCAATAAGTATGGTTTGCTGGCGCGCCTAGCAGTGGAAGCCGGCTTCGACTGGGTCTACTACGAGTCCCGCAACCACATCCACGTGTCGGTCAAAGCTGGTACAGTAGAGGCCAGATGATGGTCCATCTGGGGGGGGGGGGTGTCTCTCAGGGAGACCGAGTCTACCATCGCCTACTCGCTACCCTAAGGGAGACTAAACAGGCATTAACGCTGTAAATCACCCTTCTGTTCCCACTCAAGGTGGGACTAGATCCCTGGGAAATTGAACTGTCCCGGGGCTGGTGAGGTCTGCGATGGGCTTCACCCACATCTTTGAGACTCTTGCTTGTCCTTGCATTGGCTGATCTGGACTTAATCCTCGTTACGGTTGGGTCTTGCAGATAACTCGCTGGCCGTCCGAGCCGGCGGCTGCTTTCCGGGAAATGCCACGGTGCGCCTGCGGAGCGGCGAGCGGAAGGGGCTGAGGGAACTCCATCGTGGTGACTGGGTGCTGGCCGCCGATGCAGCGGGCCGGGTGGTGCCCACGCCGGTGCTGCTCTTCCTGGACCGGGACCTGCAGCGCCGCGCCTCGTTTGTGGCTGTGGAGACCGAGAGGCCTCCCCGCAAACTGTTGCTCACACCCTGGCACCTGGTGTTCGCCGCTCGTGGGCCAGCGCCCGCTCCGGGTGACTTTGCACCGGTGTTCGCGCGCCGGTTACGCGCTGGGGACTCGGTGCTGGCTCCCGGCGGGGACGCGCTCCGGCCGGCGCGCGTAGCCCGCGTGGCGCGCGAGGAAGCCGTTGGCGTGTTCGCACCGCTCACTGCGCACGGGACGCTGCTGGTCAACGACGTCCTCGCCTCCTGCTACGCGGTTCTGGAGAGTCACCAGTGGGCCCACCGGGCCTTTGCTCCTTTGCGCCTGCTTCACGCGCTCGGGGCGCTGCTCCCCGGGGGTGCAGTCCAGCCTACTGGCATGCATTGGTACTCTCGCCTCCTTTACCGCTTAGCGGAGGAGTTAATGGGCTGAGCGTGCAAGCACAGAAGTCCTCCAGGCTCTGAACGAAACCAAAGCCCCCCGAGACAGAGACACGCTAGCTGAGATCTGGGGATGTGGGCAGCAGGTGATGCTGACTGGGAGAATGGGCGGGAAAGAACCGTCTTGGTTTAGGGGCAACTTTTAGCTGAGAGGAGTGGTCCCTGGTCCTTGATAACTCTTTAACGTGAAATTTTCTGCGTGTTCCTCAGTGCCTCAGCCCCACCCGGTAATTTTATTTTCTATTTAAAATTTGTAATTTGATGATCTGGTTGCCCAACCCACCAAAGTGAGGACCTGGAGCGTGGCGTTAACACTGACAATGTCTGACGCTGTTGGGGCGTGGTGGAACACGCCTTTAATCCCAGGCAGAGACAAGCGATCTCTGTGAGTTTGAGGCCAGCCTGGTCTACAAAGTCAGTCCAGGACAGCCAGGGCTTGTTACATAGAAAAACCCGGTCTCGAAAAAACAAAACAAAAACCCAAACAAAGAACAACAAAAACCATTGTGTAACACAGCCAGCGCCCACGCCCACATTTCCCTGC
This sequence comes from Lophiomys imhausi, assembly GCA_907164525.1. Lineage (NCBI taxonomy): Eukaryota > Metazoa > Chordata > Mammalia > Rodentia > Muridae > Lophiomys > Lophiomys imhausi. The sequence goes on along the minus strand of CAJQZJ010033609.1, from coordinate 2,775,702 downwards.
AGGTGGTTTAATAAAGGGAAGGCTTATTGGAAGCCACCTTTACTCAGGTGATTCACCTCCAAAGAGGAGGAGAAAACGGGACCAATCAGAGTCCACACTTTACCTCCAACCCCCTTCTTCTACAGCAGAATCTTTCAAACCCTTTCGATGCAAGAGATGTCCTAACCTATCAGCAATGGACCAGAAATGTTCTTCCCCCTTTTAAAGTACTGATCCCACCCCCAGCCGGGACCAGAACTTTGCTTATGAGGATTCATCCCAACTTTACTTTGGGTGAGGTGGGGCTTACCCTGGAATCATGAAGATTGATGCTCAAGGCATTTGGAGTCTTCTATTGTTAGCTGTTCTGGCCTATCCCTGTAGGCTGTGGATCAGCCCAGCTGTCATCCTGCCTGTTGAAGCAGTCTGATTTTTTTTTTCTGGGATTTTTCTAGGCCAACTGACGAACCATGGGTGTTCCTTACAGTCCACACACATTTGTGGCCTAAACAAAGATCTTAGAATGACCAGGAATGGTGGTCTAATTACCGGATTACATGCCTATAAGCCCAACACTCTGGAGATGGAGAAAGGATAAAACAGGAGGCTCATGAATTCAAGGCTAACCTGGGATGCATAGTAGGACACAGAGAGAAGCTGGAGAGAATAATTTATCATGATCACAGAGAACAGGGTTTGGCTTGGGTATATCTGAGGAAAACAGGGTCCTTTGTCAAGTTCTAGTATTATAGTATGAGTTTCCTTCTTAAGTTCAGTGGTTGTTTCTGCTGGTTTCCCGTCACTCTTCCTTCCCCTTGCCTTGTTATTGTCTGTGATTCTCTGGGTGTTTTTTTTTGGGGGGGGGCTTTGGATTCTAACATTGCAGACCCTTGAAATGCAAGCAGACAGACGCCTCTGGGCTAGGAATGGGATGGGTGTGTAGGACCGCTCTGGAAGTGGGTATTAGGATCTGAGGGAAAGTCAAGGGTGGGTAATACTTCCATGAACTGGCCCCAAGCCTGCTACCACTGTTCCCAGGAAGATTGGCTGTGCTCTGAGCATCCAAGCCAACAAGTCCAAGCCATATATACACTGCCCCCTGGTGGCATTTGGGAGAATTCTAAGCCTAAGGACATCCCTTTGGAATCAAAGGGAAATGTATTGCATGGTGCCGCAGTCTGGCTCATGGGAACTCTCCCAGAAGGCAGAAGTGATACACGGGCCTTTTAAGCTTTTAGCACTGTGCCATGGTGTCAGGAGTCAATAAGGAACCTGCTTGCTTCTTTCAGGGCTTGGCATTTTTTTTTTTACAGCCTTTGTGCCTAGTTTAGCTCTGTGGCTCTGGGAAGCCAGAGGTGGTATAGGTAATGGTGCAGACTTCCTTGCATCCCTTACTCTAGTGACCTTCAGGTCTTATGGTCCAGAAGGTAATAGTAAATAGAGCTCCAAATAGTTCTTGATAAAGACCCTCCATTCAGCAATGTTCTCAGTCTACAGGCACCAAATACCTGTTGCCACCCTGCCTTCTCCTGGTCTGAGAGACACACCTCAAGCAATATTCCTTCCTGCTTTCTTTCTTACCCTACTCTTTTTTTTTTTCAGGTTTTTTGAGACAGGGTTTCTCTGTGTATCTCTGGCTGTCTGTACTGACTTTCTAGACCAGGCTGGCCTTGAACTCACAGAGATCTGCCTGCCTCTGCCTCCCCGAGTGCTGGGATTAAAGGCATGTGCCACCACGCCCGGCTCTTACCCTACTCTTATCTGCTTCTCTTAGATCCTGGTTCCTTTTGTCTTATCACCCAAGTGATGGACAATCTGATAAGCTAATTAGTCTTCCTGGGTGGCTGGACAACCCATGTTTACTACCTTTCCTAAGTACATGTTTCTAGAACTGCTGAAACTAAGGCCTTTAACTAGAAAACCATAATGACTGTCTGGCAATATAGCTCAGTAGTATAGCATTAGCCTAGTGTGCAGAGCTCCAAGTTCAATCCCAAGTACTAGTCAAATGACTATGTATATATTTAGGGAGAAGAACTCATTGGTTTTCATTAAATCACACCCTGTAGGCTACTTCCCTGGCTTGAGGTTCACCTTCCCCCTCCAATTCATCCCTTGAAACCTTCCCCTCATTCTGTTCTCTTGAGGCCTGCCAGCTATCTAAAAAATACACACTTTGTCTGCAAGCAGGTAAATGCACCATTTGCTTAGAGGTGGGTACACTAACTTGGCCACATAGCACCTTCCAACTGCAGCAACTCTTCAACAGGGGAACTGAACATTGTCTCTTTGCGTTCTTTTCTCATTGCTGTCTCCTGCTCTGTCGCATCCCCCTGACCAGCAGGAAAGACACAACCACGATTCTTCTTCAAGCAGTTTATTCAGGAACCTTGTACATCCGCTTCTCCTCAGCTTCTTTCTCCTCTCTTCCCCCAAGCCCTTATATGCCTACTCAAACCCAATCAGATCACGCCACCTAGCGATCCAAGATAGGTTCACAAAAGGAGGAAGCACACCGGGCTAGGCAGCCGCTCCCAAGTAAGGCTTGTTTACAGCTAAGCTTGAGCTTTCTGGCATTAAGCCAGGCGCCATCTTAGGGTTGTGGCTCCCCACACTGCTCCCCCCTCATCTATACATTATCTTATTCTGTAGCCTAGGCTTAGAGTTCACTGTGTTACTATAGTGGCCTCAAAGTCCAAGTAGTCTTCCTGCCTTAGGTTCCTGAGTACTGGGATTCCAGGTGTGAGTCACCACATCCAATTCAAGGCACAGAGCTGCAAGTCATTATCCCATTATCTACAGCCAATGCTTGGTAGACCAGGACAGGTACACAGGAGGAAGAAGTGTTCCGATGGACCTGTAAGGTGGTCCCAAGCTACTGTTCACCTTGCTTGTTCCTCTCATTCCATCACCATAAAACCCACATAGCCTCCCCCTTAAAGAAGCAGGGTCATTTTAATTAAAGCAAAGGAGTAAAACCAGGTGAGGTGGCATATGCCTTTAATCCCACCACTGGGGAGGTACAGGCAGGCAGATCTCTGTGAGTTCAAGGCCAGCTTGGTCTACAAAATGAGTCCACAACAGCCAGGGCTATTACACAGAGAAACTCTCAACCCCCTCCCCCCCAAAAAAAAAAACCCCCAAAACCCAAAAAAGTAGAAACACTAGAAAAAAGTGTTATCTCATGTACACTTCATGAGAGTACTGGGACACATGAGTGAAGGGACTCAAGGGACCTTCATGCTTAAAAAAAGACGTAAAATTTATTTTTATATTATAAACATTTTTTTTTCGAGACAGGGTTCTCTGTGTATCTCTGGCTGTTCTGGACTCGCTTTGTAGACCAGGCTGGCCTCGAACTCACAGAGATCCACCTGCCTCTGCCTCCCAAGTGCTGGGATTAAAGGCGTGCGCCACCACCGCCCGGCAATTATTTTTAATTTATATACAGTGGAGTTTTGCCTGCATGTATGTCTGTGCGAGGGTGTCAGATCCCCTGGAACTGGAGTTACAGACAGTTGTGAGGTGTCATGTGGGTGCTGGGAATTGAACTCCAGTCCCCTGGAAGAGCAGCCAGTACTCTTAACTGCTAATTGCTGGGCATGGTGGCTCACGCTTTTAATCCCAGCACTTGGGAGGCAGAGGCAGGTGAATCTCTGAGATTTCAAGGCCAGCCTGGTCTACAAAGTGAGTCCAGGACAGCCAGGGATACACAGAGAAACCCTGTCTCAAAAAACAAAAACCTAACCGCTGAGCCAGCTCTCCAGCCTTGAAAAAAAGAGTTAACGATTCCTTATTTTCTGTGTATGAGTGTTTGCCTCTTTGTATATATGTACACCACATGTATTCCAAGTGCCAGTGGAGGCCAGAAGAGGGCATCAGATCCCCTGGAACTGGAGTTATGGATATGAGCCATCATGTGGTCCTGGGAATGAAATGGGGGCTCTCAGCTAGAGCAGTGACATGTGGATGTGGTTGTATGTGCCTTTAATCCCAGCACTGGGGAGGGAGACACAGGAGGAAACCTAAGGTCCTTCCTGGACACCATCCTGGCCTACATGATACCCTGTCTGAAAACAAACAAGCAAAACTTAGACCAAAAGGTTAAATGAAGTTAGAAGTATGAGCGGTGTCCCATGCTACATGGCAAGGGCACTTAAAGGAAGTGACATCAAAACATCCCACATCCTGCTGGGGCGTGGTGGCACACGCCTTTAATCCCAGCATTTGGGAGGCAGAGGCAGGCAGATCACTGTGAGTTCGAGGCCAGCCTGGTCTACAAAGTGAGTCCAGGACAGCCAGAGCTGTTACACAGAGAAACCCTGTCTCAAAAAACCAAAAAAAAAAAAAAAAATCCCACCTCCCATACCCAGCAACCACATGGTGGCTCTCCTACATCTTTTAAAAATTATATAGCTGGGCAGTGGTGGCGCATGCCTTTAATCCCAGCACTCAGGAGGCAGAAGCAGGCGGATCTCTGTGAGTTCGAGGCCAGCCTGGTCTACAAAGCGAGTCCAGGACAGCCAGAGCTACACAGAGAAATCTTGTCTCGAAAAAAAAACAAAAAAAAATTATATATATGCCAGGCATGGTGGCACACTCCTTTAATTCCAGCACTCGAGAGGCAAGGTGGATCTCTGTTAGCTCAATGCCAGCCTGGTCTACAAAGTGAGTCCAGGACAGCCACAGTTAAACAGAGAAGCCCTATCTCAAAAAATTGTATATATATATATTTTTTTTCATGATTTCTTTATTTCATGTATATGAGCACTCTATCTGCATGTACACCTGAACGCCGGAAGAAGGCATTAGATCACATCATAGATGGTTGTGAGCCATCATGTGGATGCTGGGAATTGAACCTGGGTCCTCTGGAAGAACAGCCAGTGCTTGTAATCCACGAGCCAGGTATGGTGGTTCATGTCCTTAATCCAGGACAGCCAGGGCTACACAAAGAAACCGTGCCTCAAAAAAACGAACAAACAGGAGGCTGGAGAGATGGCTCAGTGGTTAAGATCGCTTCTGCTAGCTGCTGTTCCAGAAGTCCTGAATTCAATTCCCAGCAACCACATGGTGGGTCATAACCGTCTATAGTGAAATCTGGTGCCCTCTTCTGGCTGCAGGTATATATGAAAACAGAACACTGTATACATAATAAATATTTTTAAAAACCGAACAAACAAACAAATAAATGGGAAACTGGGGGTTGGGGAGATGGCTCAGTAGCTAGTAGAATTTGTAGCTTTTGTAGAGGACTCAGCTGGATTTCCACATCCTCTGGCCTTCCCTTCTACCAGGCATGCATGTGGTAACAGACATACTTGCAGGCAAAACACCCATACACATAAATAAATAAAATGAAATAAAAAGTTAATTTAATTACCAACTGGCACTGGACAGGGTTCTCGGATAGTCTTTATCTCTAGATAGAGTTTCTCATCTGAATGTCTGAGTTTCAGCTGCAAGTAGGAAATGCTCCCACTCATGCAGTGTGTAAAAGCAGATGGTGAGACAAGATAGGGACGTGAGCACAAGGTGGGCTAGGAACAGAACAGGATTCAAGATGACACCTCCGGTCTTGGCTTTGCTCCTTTGGGAACCCCAGTCCAAACTGTCTCTTAACCTATGTGTGTTGGGCCCCAAAACCCAAGTATATAGTTGTCGGCTTCTAAACCACATAGTGTCCAAATAGGACCCTTTAGAACTGGGGCCTCTTTACTGTTCTCTGATGCTTTCAAGTGGTCCTCTGAGGACAGTCTTGGCTTAGTTGGACTGATGTCCACGGGCTAAGACAGAGTCACTACCCTAATGGCCAGGCCTGGACTGAATACTGCAGCTGTCCAGGGAACAGCTGCTTAGGACCCCAGCAGCTGCCGCAGCTGAGATTAGCCTCCTAGCAGCACACAACTCATATCCCTCCATTGTTATATTCCTTGGGTAGCCTACATGATCTCATAGAATCTTCGCTCTTTTCTTCCTTTCTGTCTTCATTTCTTCCTTTCTTCTTTTTTTAAGACAGGGTCTCACTATAGCCCTGACTATCCTGGAATTTGGTATGTAGACCAACCTGGCCTCAAATTCACAGTTATCCTCCTGCCTCTTCTGGGATTAAAAGTGTACTTAACCATGCCTGGTTTAAGATCACCTAAAAATTTTGAGAGTGGGTATTATGTGTGTTTTCTACTAAATGAGTTAAGATTCCCACCTACCTCTCCCTCGCACTGATCACCCAAACCCCCTTTGCTGCAATTGCAAGCACCGTGTAAGGCTGAATCTCACACACAGCACCCCTTTCCTCTCCCCTTTTATAAACTGATACCAATGCAATATTTGAGTATATGGATAAGAATGAGTCCCAGCACTTGGGAGGCAGAGGCAGGCAGACCTCCGTGAGTTCAAAGCCAGCTTGGTCTACAGAGTGAGTTCCAGGACAGCCAGAGCTGTTACACAGAGAAACCTTGTCTCAAAAAACCTTAAAAAAAAAAAAAAGAAAGAAAGAAAGAAAAGAAAAAAGAATGGAGTTTGGTTTTGGTTTTCAGTGACAAAGTTGTCTATGGAGGCTCTTGTCTGGTAGGATGAGAAAGTAGATGGGTTCCTGTTTCCTTAAAAGACTGTATACTAAATCCTAGAAATTCTTGGAAGTATCTTGGGGAGAATGAGTATCATGCCAGATGTAGTCACTTTTAAACTGGTTGCTTTTCATGGTACTCTGATTATACATCTGAACACAATAGAGCTATATGTACTTTTAGTTTTTGTATTTTATTTTAATTTTTTGTGTTTTTTTTTTGAGACAGGGTTTCTCTGTGTAGCCTGAGATCTACCTGCCTCTGCTTCCTGAGTGCTGAAATTAAAGACATGTACTTCCATCATCCTGGTTTTTTTGTTTGTTTTTTGAACTTTTAGGTTCTTATTTATCAGTTGTGTCCTTAAGGAAATAATTTTATTTGGGGGTGCCAGAGAATATGGTGAGGTGCAGCCAAGAGGCTAGAAAGCAAGAGGTGCTGTAAGATTTAAACAAGGTGAAGTAACACACAAGAAGAGATCAGATCCAGAGACTTGACTCTTTCAGCTGCAAGTTTGTCAGACCCTGGAGACATTGATGGTTTTTATAGTGTGCTAAGGATATTCACCCCTCCCCCTTTCAGGTTGATATCTCCATGTCTTGCCAGACTCAAGCGCCTGGCTCCACTTGAACACCAGTGGGACTCCCCTCTCAAAACCCAACAGCCGCCGGGCGGTGGTGGCGCACGCCTTTAATCCCAGCACTTGGGAGGCAGAGGCAGGCGGATCTTTGTGAGTTCGAGGCCAGCCTGGTCTACAAAGTGAGTCCAGGACAGCCAGAGATATTCAGAGAAATCCTATCTCGAAAAACCAAAAAAAAAACAAACCCAACAGCCAACTCGCTTGTAGACCAGGCTGGCTTCGAACTCACAGTGATACACCTGCCTCTGTGTATCCCTGGCTGTCCTGGACTCACTCTGTAGACCAGGCTGGCCTTGAACTCACAGAGATCCGCCTGTGCCTGCCTCTGCCTCCTGAGTGCTGGGATTAAAGTCCATTTTCGTGGAATCAGCTTCTGGCCCCTGCTCATACCAGGCAGCCACATGGTGACATACATGCATGCAGGCAAAACACTCATACACATAAAAATAACAAATCTTGCTGGGCATTGTGGCGCACGCCTTTAATCCCAGCACTCAGGAGGCAGAGGCAGGCGGATCTTTGTGAGTTCAAGGACAGCCTGGTCTACAAAGTGAGTCCAGGATAGCCAGGGATACACGGGGAAACCCTGCCTCAACCCCTTCCCCCCAAATAATAATAAATTCTTGCATTTAAATTTTGAAACAATGTCTTACTACTTTAACTAGGCTGGTCTTAAACTTACAGGCCCACGTGGCCTGACTCATGATTTCTCTGGATTCGGCCCCCTCAGCAGGGTCATTAATTGCTAAACCTGGTTTTCTGTGATAGAAGAGACAGCAGGCATGCCACCAGGCTGGGACTCAAACAATCCTTTTAAAGCTCAAGTTCGATCCTATTATTTCCCCCAACCTAAAACTTAATTGCACTAATTTATCTCCCGAAACATCTTAATTTTCACAACCTCCTGAGTATTGTTGCAGACACCTATAGGCTCAGCTGTTGGGTTTTTTGTTTTTTGTTTTGTTTGTTTGTTTGTTTTTGGTTTTTCGAGACAGGGTTTCTCTATATAGCCCTGGCTGTCCTGGACTCACTTTGTAGACCAGGCTGGCCGCGAACTCACAAAGATCCGCCTGCCTCTGCCTCTGGAGTGCTGGGATTAAAGGCGTGCGCCACAATGCCCAGCAAGATTTGTTATTTTTATGTGTATGAGTGTTTTGCCTGCATGCATGTATGTACACAATATGGCTGCCTGATATGAGCAGGGGCCAAAAGATGCAGAAGATGATTCCATGGAAGTGGACTTTAATCTCAGCACTCAGGCACAGGCGGATCTCTGTGAGTTCAAGGCCAGGCTGGTCTACAGAGTGAGTTCCAGGACAGCCAGGACTACACAGAGGCAGGTGTATCACTGTGAGTTCGAAGCCAGCCTGGTCTACAAAGCAAGTCCAGGACAGCCAAAGCTGTTACACAGAGAAACCCTGCCTAAAAAAACCAAAATAAATAAATAAATAAATAAATAAATAAATAAATAGATGTATGTGGTAGAAGTTAAATCTTTTTAGTGAAATTAGTAGGCAGTTCATATTAGCATCTGGCAGCACATAAGGAGGAGCTTGGAGTCCTTTTGGTTTACTGATATGGACAAAAAGTTAGTTGTTGAAGGGGCATGGCTAAGAAACTGTGCAAGCCACGCAGATGATGTCAGCTATCGTGAGAAGCAACGGGATTGTTGGACATTGTGAGAAATCTCGTGGACCCTTGAGACTAACCAAGTATCTGGAGATAATTTGATATATAAGATGAGAATTCCAGTAAGTCTCTCTCTCTCTTTCTCCTGCTCTCACTAACTGAAAAGTCACACAGAATAAGCGCACAGCAAGGTACGCCATTAACAGAATTTAGACTGTTAAAGCCTAAAGCAAAGGCCTGGCATAAAACCTGCTGAGAGAGAGTTCTTTTTTTTTTTTTTTTTTGGTTTTTCGAGACAGGGTTTCTCTGTGTATCCTTGGCTGTCCTGGACTCACTTTGTAGACCAGGCTGGCCTCGAACTCACAAAGATCCGCCTACCTCTGCCTCCCAAGTGCTAGGATTAAAGGCGTGCACCACCACCGCCCAGCAAGAGAGAGAGTTCTTTAAAGGTGTCGGTCTTCAGGCCCAGGGCGCTGGAAAAGTGCGCGAGGCAAGCGGAGATCGGAGGCCGCTTGGAGAGGCCTTCCGCTGGGAGGCTTGGCCAGGCCAAGGAGACCGTTAGAGACGAGTTTCAGCTGATGAACAAAGCTGGCCTCAGTTTGGCTGCTGGAATAGACTGACTTTATAAACTGGCCACAATTTGGTGGTGGAAATAAACTGGCATTGCAAACTTGTAAAGGAAGGACCAGCGAATAGTAAGCTTTGAAAGGGACTGCCTTCCAGGAACTGCTATAAACCAAGCCATCCTGAATGGACCTACGCTAAAAATATTAATATCCTTTTAAGAAAGTTAAAATAGGGCTGGAGAGATGGCTCAGAGGTTAAGAGCACTGACTGCTCTTCCAGAGGTCCTGAGTTCAATTCCCAGCAACCACATGGTGGCTCACAACCATCTACAATGAGATCTGGTGCCTTCTTCTGGAGTTCAGGCGTACATGCAGTCAGAATACTGTATACACAATAAATAAATGAATAAATAAGTAAATCTTTAAAAAAAAAAAAAAAGAAAGTTAAAATAGGTTAGTTAGCCGGGCGGTGGTGGCGCACGCCTTTAATCCCAGCACTTGGGAGGCAGAGGCAGGCGGATCTTTGTGAGTTCGAGGCCAGCCTGGTCTACAAAGTGAGTCCAGGACAGCCAAAGATACACAGAGAAACCCTGTCTCGAAAAACCAAAAAAAAAAAATAGGTTAGTTAAGTGTTTTTAGATAGGTATTCGAGTGTTATTAGGTATTACAGTATTTTTAGATTATAGGCTTTAGGATATAGGATTTAGGTTTTTTTTTTTTTGGAGACAGGGTTTCTCTGTGTAGCTCTGTAGCTCTGGCTGTCCTGGACTCGCTTTGTAGACCAGGCTGGCCTCGAACTCACAAAGATCCGCCTGCCTCTGCCTCCCAAGTGCTGGGATTAAAGGCGTGCG
>CAJQZJ010033609.1:2698303-2765461 GCA_907164525.1 Lophiomys imhausi | reverse complement strand
CCTGCCTCTGCCTCCCAAGTGCTGGGATTAAAGGCGTGCGCCACCACGCCCGGCTTTTTATAGAGATTTTTAAAGTATTAATAAATGTAAGTGTTGATAAATAAAAAAAAATATTCTATTATAAATAAATAAATAAAAAGTATAGGGACACAACTCAGTCCCAGTAGTACAGAGCTTGACTAGAATGTGTGGGTCCCATATACAATCCCCAGGACTACCACCTCTACTAATACATATATAAATATGTATACACAAGCCCGGCATGGTGGTGCATGCCTTTAATTCCAGCACTTGGGAGGCAGAGGCAGGCGGATCACTGTGAGTTCGAGGCCAGCCAGGTGTGGTGAAGCACACCTTTAATCCCACTGCTCTTCCACAGGACCCAGGTTCAAATCCCAGCACCCACATGGTAGTTCACAGCTGCTTGTAATTGCCGGGTGTGGTGGCGCACGCCTTTAATCCCAGCGCTCAGCCAGCACTCAGGAGGCAGAGGCAGGTAGATCGCTGTGAGTTCAAGGCCAGCCTGGTCTACAAAGTGAGTCCAGGTCAGTCAAGGATACACAGAGAAACCCTATCTTGAAAAACCTAAAAAAAAAAAAAAAAAAAGCACTGGGTGTGATGGGGCACACTTTTAATCTCAGCAGTCCGAAGGCAGAGGCAGGCAGATCTGTGAGTTCAAGGCCAGCCTGGTCTACAGAGCAAGTTCCAGGACAGTCAGGGCTATACAATAGCAGTAATTTTTTATTTATCAAACATATATGTATTAATACTTAACAGTTACCTAACAATTACCTATAAAAGTTCCTAAATCCTAAAACTCAAACCCTAACTCTAATCTAGAACATATCTATAAAACAAACACCTGGGCTGGAGAGATGGCTCAGCGGTTAAGAGCACTGGCTGCTCTTCCAGAGGTCATGAGTTCAATTCCCAGCAACCACATGGTGGCTCACAACCATCCATAATGAAATCTGGTGCCCTCTTCTGGCCTGCAGATATACCTGCAGACAGAACACTGTATACACAATAAATAAATTTTTAAAAAAACAAACAAACAAACAAACACCCAACATTAACCAAAAGTTTCTTTCTTTCTTTTTTTTTTTTCAAGACAGGGTTTCTCTGTGTATCTCTGGCTGTCCTGGACTGGCTTTGTAGACCAGGCTGGCCTTGAACTCACAGAGATCTGCCTGCCTCTCTACCTCCCGAGTGCTGGGATTAAAGGCATGCGCCACCATGCCTGGCCCTAAAGTTTCTCAAAAGGATATTCTCTCAGATTAATTCTCTGGGAGTGAATCCATAAGGATGGCTGGTTTTCACCAAATCTTTAGATCTTAAAGTCTATGAATCTCATTTGTCAGATCTTAAGGCAGTTTATAAATTTAATCTGTTTCGACCATTGAGTTGGGGTGGCCCTTATATCAAGCAAGAATTGCCTCTGCAGTCTTAGAGCTCAATTATTTACAAGATGAAAAGTCCCCTAGGCTCACCATTCAGATGCTTTGGGCCTCCAAGGGTCTTGCTCCAGTGCTCACTCCAATCCAATGCCCCCAGACTCCGAGGGGAGACAACTCCCCACCTAGATGTTCCAGAGTACCAGGGAGAATCTGTCTGCAGACCCACAACAGGTTGGTGCAAGATGGTGAAGCCTCCCAGCAAGACGGTGATGCGGCTCTGCCGGATGAGGAGGAAGGTGGGTGAGGGAGGAGAAGTGACCTGTGTTCTTGACTTAAATCTCTTCACTTGTTGTAATGAATTGGCAGCATGATTTTTGGCAGAAGTTTTCGCGCTGCCAAGTCATGCTCTTGGGCAATGTGTCCCCCCATAGCTTTCCTTGCAGAGGGATCAAGGAGCAGCAGGAGGTCAGGAGATTGTGTGATCTGTCATGAAATTCTGGAGTTCTTTTCAACAGTGCTATTCTTATGGTTCCTAGTGGGCTCCCCAAGAAATGCTCCTGTCTAAAATCCCATGTTTGAAAACATAATCCACTGCTGGGCATGGTGGAGCATGCCTTTAATCCCAGCACTTGGGAGGCAGAGGCAGGCGGATCACTGTGAGTTCGAGGCCAGCCTGGTCTACAAAGCAAGTCCAGGACAGCCAGAGCTGTTACACAGAGAAACCCTGTCTCCAAAAAACCAACAACAACAAAAAAAAAAAAAACCCAAAAAAACCCAAAAAACCCATAATCCACCCTTGGCAGGCTCCCAAGGACATGCCACATCCTGATGTAAATCTTTTACCTGAAAGTCCAGGCTTTTGCTATTCCAGGATCCCTATGCTGCTAAATGCTGTCACTAACCCCACCACAGCACAGACAAACCCTGTTTCAAGAAAACCAATAATAATAGAAAACATCAATACAAAGTCATGTTTATCTCGTTCAGCAAACCTTGCACAGTGACTGGCCCCCAGCATGTAGAAGATGCTCGATATGCTTTTCTTCTTTTTCTTTCTTTTTTATTTTTTGGTTTTTCGAGACAGGGTTTCTCTGTGTAACAGCTCTGGCACTCCTGCACTTGCTCTATAGACCAGGCTGGCCTCAAACTCACAGAGATTTGCCTGCCTCTGCCTCAAGAGTGCTGGGATTAAAGGTGTATGCCACCACACCTGGCTGGGATTAAAGGTGTATGCCACCACACCTGGCTCTTTTTCTTTTCTTTTTTTTTAAACATTTATTTATTAATTTATTATGTATACAGTATTTGTTCTACATAAATGCCCAGGCACAAGATCTCAATGTAGATGGTGGTGAGCCACCATGTGGTTGCTGGGAATTGAACTCAGGACCTTTGGAAGAACAGCCAGTGCTCTTAACCTCTGAGCCATCACTCCAGCCCTTTCTTTTCTTTTTAATTGAAAATATATTTATTTTGTGAATTTCACATCATGCTCCCTGTTCCTTCCCATCTCCCACCTCACCCCAGACCCATCCTCCACCCTTGCATTCTGTCCCAGCATAAAAAATAACAGCTCATTGTGGAAGCTGCAGTGTATCTCAGAATGTCCCATAATATTCCCCTTTGTCCACACATTCTGCTTCCAAATGTTCATTATAATGACTCCTTGGTCTGGTACGAGGTCCCTGGTTTCTGCTACTCTGTCAGTACTGGAACCTCACTGAAACTCTCTCAAATATGCCATAACTGTGTCATGGAGATCCTGGAGTCCTGGGTTGTGGAACTGACCTCTTCTTGCCCTCCAGCAGTTCATCCATGGGGTAGATAGATGTTGGGGCGGGCCAACTCAAAGCCCTGGTTGTAGACCTGCAACCCCCACTTGGATGGCCAGTTCTACTATGGAAAGGTGCAGAGCCTACAGCATGTGAGGGGCAGGGATAGCTCTCCTGCTCTTGTGACCCTATCTGGGCCAGATCTCCTGTCAGCCAACGGTGGTGAGGGCAAAAGGGAGGGGAGGTGCTCTCTCCCTAGCCAACACCACCACATAGCAGACAGAAGGCAGGGCTCGCTCTCCCATACTCACTTTCTCAGGGTTGGCTCACCCACAACCCCCACATCCAGGGCCAGGCAGAATTCTTCTAGTTTCTGGTTTGTTTCCTGTCCTGGGAGCCCATCTGGTGCTTGCCTGGTACTGGTGTGGTAGTCATCACACGCTACCCCATGGAACCAAAATTGGTGTTGGTATCCAGCTTCCTTCCCCCCCCCCAGGAATGTTAGGCTACTATTCATTCAGATGTTCATAGGTCAGAACACTGAATGTAGATATAGCCTCTCTCCTCTCTGCCACATACTGTCTTTTTCTTTTCTTAAGATAACATCTCTTGCTGGGCGGTGGTGGCGCACGCCTTTAATCCCAGCACTTGGGAGGCAGAGGCAGGCGGATCACTGTGAGTTCGAGGCCAGCCTGGTCTACAAAGTGAGTCCAGGACAGCCAAGGAAACACAGAGAAACCCTGTCTCGAAAAACCAAAAAAAAAAAAAAAGATAACATCTCTTGGGACTGGAGAGATGGCTCAGTGGTTAAGAGCACTAGCTGTTCTCCCAGAGGTCCTGAGTTCAATTCCCAGCAACCACATGGTGGCTCACAACCATCCACAATGTGATCTGATGCCCTCTCTTGGCTGCAGGTGTGCATGCAGATAGAACACTCATATACATGAAATAAATACATAAATCTAAAAAAAAAAATAACATCTCTTGGGCTGAAACTCACTAAGTAGCTGAGGCCATAATAAGTTTGAACTTCTGACCTTCCCGTGTTCCTCTCTTAAATCCGGGGATTATAGGCTTAGGTTACCAAGCCTGGCCTTTTTTTTTTTTGACAAGATCTTAACATATTAGTCTTGGGTAGCTTGATCTTATTTACCAGGTTGGTCTCAAACTTACAGCATCATCTTGCCTCAGCTCTCAAGCACTGAGATCAGTATTTGTTGAAAGGCGTGCACCACCACGCCCGGCCACTTTTTTCATTTTTCGAGACAAGGTTTCTTTGTGTAGCCTTGGCTGTCCTGGACTCGCTTTGTAGACCAGGCTAGCCTTAAACTGTCAGAGATCTACCTGCCTCTGCTGAGATTAAAGGTGTGTCCTACCACTGCCCGGTTTCAGAGGCCTAGAATCTTTTCAACAAAACTTCCATCCAAAGCCACTTGTAGTGGTGCAACCCTTTAATCCAGTACTAGGGAGGCAGAGGCAACTGAGTTTGAAGCCAGCACGGTCTGGTCTGTATTAGAGAGCCTAGGCCAGCCAGGGTTACATGGTGTGACCCTTTTTCAAAAGCAAACACTCGAGCCCAACCACAACCGATATTTTCCTTTTCGTTTTGTATTTTCACAACACGTGTTTTCCATCGACGAATCACAGCCTCTTTGGCTAGGCTGCAAGTGGGCAAGTACCTCTAGGACCCCGAGTTTCTTTCTCTTTATGAATGAACAAGGTCAGGTCCACGCATGTGCAGTTCCCAAGGATTCTGTACGTCAGGCCCACCCTTTCCTCCTGCGGGCGACTCCGCCCTCCTTCATTCTAATAGACCAATGGGGAGCAGGCTGGGGGCGGAGCCGGGAGCCGCCCGACCCGGTATCCAGCCCCTGGAGCTCCCGGCTCCCGGCTCACTGGCGTAGAGCAGGCTGTGTTGTGATCACGTGGGCTTCCCGGGGCGCGCGACTTGTTTTGGTTTTCCTTCCGCTTACCTGGCGTAGCCTCGGTGAGCGGCTGTCCTTCCCCGGTTCTACCGCCGCTGGCACCCTGGCTGATCTTCGACCTCTCGCGGCCCGCGCTCTTACGAGTCCCACGGGGCTGGATCTTGTCATGCCTCTGGTGCGCTACAGGAAGGTGGCCATCCTCGGGTACCGCTCCGTAGGTGAGTCTCTTCCTTCCCGAGAGCACCGTTGCTGTGTGGCCAGAAGAGGCGCGCTGTCGCAGAAATGTGACTGGAGGAGCCAATGTGGCCTGGGAGAAGTCGGGTTTACTGTCATAAGATGGAAGGGCGGAGGGATGCTGGAAGAGGAGCGCGCAAGGGTTAACGTATACCGGGTTGTGGTTGCATCCAGTGGTCCCACGTTACTCTGGGAGCCGGGGTGGGATCAGTATTTGAACGCGTGGTGGAGGTCTACATGGGGCAGACCGTTTGCAGGTGTCCTTGAGCTGGTGCACTCGATCCCGGGAATTCCTGGATCTTCCAAAGGGTGAGGTGGGGTAGGGCAGGGAAAGGTTCCCTGTAGCGCCACTGAATGCATACAGTAGCCAAAACGTTCCAGGATCAACGCTTTAGGCTGTTGGTAATAATAGGAGGGAAAGCGTTGCTTGGGGTCTCCCACAGACTTGGAAGCCGATTTGTGTGTGTGTGGGGGGGAGCTTTTGGTCCTTGCCACAGTCTGGAAAGGACAATAGGTGTAAATATGGACGGATGATTGTATTACAACAATCTCTGGTCCTTAAAGGAAAGACATCTTTGGCACATCAATTTGTGGAAGGCGAGTTCCTGGAAGGCTACGACCCTACAGTGGAGAATAGTGAGTAGTGTTCTTTCTTTCTTTCTCTTTCTTTTCTCTCCTCCCCTCCGCTCCCCTCCCCTCCCCTCCCTCCCTCCTTCCCCCCTTCCTTTTGGTTTTTTGAGACAGGGTTTCTCTGTGTAGCCCTGGCTGTCCTGAACTCACTTTGTAGACCAGACAGACTAGCCTTGAACTCAAGAGATCCACCTTCCCCTGCCTCCTTAGTGCTGGGATTAAAGCACCATGCCCGTTGGGGCCCCGGGCTCATTTATGTTAATCTAATCGGTTTTAGGAATCCGGTTCTGTGCAGCTCTGTGTCTATAGAGTGGAATTTGCAGGGCTCTAGTCCAGGATAGTATGGATCGATCGGTGCTTCTCAACCTGTGGGTCTCCACCACTTCAACAACCCTCTACTTCCAAAAATATTTACATATGAATTACCAAAATATTTACATATGAATCATGATTCATATGTAATATGAATAGCAAAATTACAGTTATGAAGTAACAGAAATTTATGGTTGGGGGTCAGCAGAACATGAGGAAGTGTGTTAAAAGGTCTCTGTGTTAAGGTTGAGATTAAGATAGCAAGTCTGGCTGTGTCACTCCAGGGGTCAAGAATGTAGGAACACACATCACTGGTGTTACAAAAGGACCTCACGGTCAAAGAAGTTTTCCTTTTTGTTTTTCCAGCTTACAGCAAGACAGTGACTCTTGGCAAAGATGAGTTTCACCTACATCTAGTGGACACAGCGGGGCAGGTACCAGTTGGGGTTGGGTGTCCAAATGTTGCAGGCCAACCTGGTGGTTTGTGTGTGACATAATATGAAAAGAAAAGGATTTTACCTGTTAACAGTATGCAAGGCTCATCGGAGTTTTCATAAATATGTGTTTAATGGAAGAGACAGGAGCAAGGAATGTCCCAGGGAGGGTCACTTGTATGCCATCCTACCAGCTGATGCCATCTGAATCTCGTGGCTCTAAATATCCATGTTTCTGATTGTCAGGATGAGTACAGCATTCTGCCCTATTCGCTCATCATTGGGGTCCATGGTTACGTGCTTGTCTACTCTGTCACTTCTCTTCGTAGGTACGTGAGATTTAGAGTGGGGTGTGTGGCAAGATTCAACAATTATCCTAGAAATAAGATTATAGCTCTTTATCTTATATTTGAAGCTTCCAAATCATTAAGAGCCTGTACCAAAAGCTACATGAAAGCCATGGTAAAACTCGGTAAGTGGCCCTAGGAAGCAGAGACAGTGTGGGCATGAGGGTGTGGAAGAAAGAAAAAGGGTGACTTCTTGTTTGGGGAATCATCTAGCCTTGAATGGAGTAATTGGGGTCCATGGAGAATGGGGAAGGGGATCTTACAGTTGTACATTAGTAACTGCTGTTATATTGCAGGCTGCCCGTGGTGCTTGTGGGGAACAAGGCTGATCTCTCTCCAGAAAGGTGTGTACATCTCTGCTGGTCAGAGCAAAGGAAAGTGAGTTAGTTGTACCAGTGGTCAGTTAAGTTGTAGTCCTTCCTGGCTCTGCTGCTTGACTGAAGCAATTTTATTTCTGATTTTTTGAGACAGGATCTTCACCAGGTAGCCCAGGATATCCTTTAACTCCAGATCCTCTTGGTTTAGCCTTCCTAATAGTGCCAGCTGAGAATACAGCAGTGGGCCACCATGCTTAACTTTTTCATTACCTTTCTTTTCCCCTCTCTTCATTACCTTGATCGTTATTTCAGGGTAATCCAACCATAAAGCCATAAGTCCTATTTCAAGCTTCCGCCTTACATTTACATATACCTTCTCTTTCCTCACTCTCATCAAACCTTGGGGAGAGGTTGTGAAGTGTCAGAGGAAATCTAAAGATTTTTCAGAGAACTTAAAGACATTGTTATCTGCCTTTCATCTTTGTATGTTCCAAATCTGCTTCCAGAGAGGTGCAGGCAACTGAAGGGAAGAAGTTAGCAGAGTCCTGGGCTGCGACGTTTATGGAGTCATCTGCTCGAGAGAATCAGGTGCTGAGCCTAAACACTCTTGTGACATGGTTGTTTTGTTTTGTTTTTTGTTTTTTGTTTTTTTTCGAGACAGGGTTTCTCTGTGTAACCAAGCCCTGGATGTCCTGGACTCACTTTGTAGACCATGCTGGCCTCGAACTCACAGAGATCCGCCTGCCTCTGCCTCCCAAGTGCTGGGATTAAAGGTGTGCGCCACCATCGCCCGGCCTTCTTGTGACATGGTTAACAGTCTCTTCCTTATACACTCACTGTTGGTGGTGAGGACAGTGAGGGATTGCCTCAGGACTGGGTAGTATTGGCACTGAACTAATTGCTTATTCTTTGCAGCTAACTCGAGACATCTTCATCAAAGTCATCCAGGAGATTGCCCGTGTGGAGAATTCTTATGGGCAAGCCCGCCGATGCTATCTTATGTGAGCTCTTGGCACCAAATAACTGCCTTGTGTCTGCCGCAGGCATTTTCCAGCCTGCAGTGGGGGGCAGACTCTCAGGATTTAACTGGTATGGTTGCAAACTATGCCCCTAGTCCTGTGGGCACATATATAACACCCGCAGCTTTGCACACTCATCCCAGGTTCTGGTAGCCTGGGTATTAATGTTTACAAAGGGGCAAGGCATCTCATGGACACTGGCTTCTAATTCCCTGTTTCTCTAGATGAACTTGTACATTCTGCACAATTGGGGATATGAGTCTTGGGCATTGATTATCCAGGACCTATCCTCCTGGGTCGATTTTGGGTGTTGGTTGGGTAATGGGTTGCTTGACAGTACTGGCTGCTGGGGTGACAATGTATATTTGCAAATAAACTGAGAAATCTTTTTGTTGTTGACTTTTCTGTGTCTGGGGAGACCTGAGGAGTAGTGGCTTCAATATTTAGTATGGAATCTTGTCTTTCTCACTAAGGACCACTACCTTAAGACTTAACTACTTGCCCTTTTTGTTTGTTTGGGTTTTTTTTTTTTTTTGAGACAGGGTTTCTCTGTGTAGTAGCCCTGGCTGTCTTGAACTTCCTTTGTAGACCAGGCTGGCCTCAAACTCACAGAGATCCGCCTGCCTCTGCCTCCCGAGTGCTGGAACTAAAGGTGTGCGCCACCACGTCTAGCTCCTACTTGCCTTTTAAGATCTATTTTGCTGTTTGTTTTTTTTCTTTTTTTTTTTTTTTGGTTTTTCGAGACAGGGTTTCTCTGTGTAGCCCTGGCTGTCCTGGACTCACTTTGTAGACCAGGCTGGCCTCGAACTCACAAAGATCCGCCTGCCTCTGCCTCCCAAGTGCTGGGATTAAAGGCGTGCGCCACCACTGCCCGGCTTGTTTGTTTTTTTTCTATACTTTACCAAGTTCTATTGAGCTGCTCCACCCATCCAAATTTGTGGGTTCTGAAGATCCCTTTAACTACAGATATACCGCCCCCTAGTGACTAGCTGTCATATGCTGACTAGCTATTGTCCAGGGACCCTGATATTTGCTGTATCTTAGCAAGAAGGAAGGAAGCCCCTCATTTCTAATGATGTCAAGGAAAGTAGAGGCAGAGATTAGAAGTGTGTGATAACCCAAGAAAGTTGAGAAAAGTAAGAAGTGTGTTTGGTGAACATTGGTTCTGCCACCGCTCTTATACCTTATCCCCTTTTTTTTTCTGAGACAAGGTTTCTCTGTAGCCCTGGCTGTCCTGGACTCACACTGATCCACCTGGCGCCTCCTGAGTGCTGGAATTGAAGGCAAACACCACCACTGCCATCTCCCTTTCAATAGAACAGACTTTTCCCCTTTATCTATTTGGTTATTTTTTTTTTTTTTTTTGTGCCTTGGAAAAAGCCTTGTTTTTGTCCTTTCTGATTTCACTGTTGCAGTAGGATGGGTATTTATGCTAGTAAAAGGTAGGTCTTGAACTCACAGAGATCCACCTGCCTCTGCCTCCAGAATGCTGGGATTAGTGGGATTAAAGGCATGCACCACCATACCCACCTATTACTCTACTTTTTACTTTGTGTGTATGCATGTGAGTGCAGGTACCAGAACAGAGGTATCAGCTTCCTTGGAGCTGTAGTTACAGGTATGGGTACTAGAAACTACACAGATCTTCTTCAGAAGCAGTATATACTCTTAATTGCCTCAGCCCCCTCCCCACAATTCATCCTCAGAGTTGTAAGGGAGACTTAAGAGGCACCATAGCATGGAAGACAAAGACCTCTGCTGACTGAGGAAAGCTGAAGTACCCAATCAGCCCAAGTTTCCCATTTGTGAAATATGGTTGCAGTGGCTTCAGAAGATGGGTATGGTGGTACCCCTGTAATCCTAGATTTTTTAAGGCTGAGGCAGGAGGCCATCCTGGGATATCAAGATTTTACATACTAGCCAGATACTTTATCACTGAGTCATAGCTTCAGTCCTTTTGTAAAAATTATAGTTTAGGTCGGGTGGTGGTGGCGCATGCCTTTAATCCCAGCACTTGGGAGGCAGAGGTAGGTGGATCTCTGTGAGTTCGAGTCCAGCCTGGTCTACAAAAGCCAGACCAGGACAACTAGAGCTGTTACACAGACAGACCCTATCTCGAAAAACAAAACAAAAAAAATTGTAGTTTAGGCTGGGTGGTGACTGCACACACCTTTAATCCCGGTACTTGATAGGCACTTGCAGGTGGATCTCTGTGAGTTCAAGGCCAGCCTGGTCTACAAAACAAGTTCTAGGACAGCCAGTACTATTACACAGAGAAACAAAAAGTTGTATTTTTAAAATATTGTGTGTAAGGGCATACCATGCAAGTGGCGGTTAGAAGGCAACTTGTGAGAGTTGATTCCAACAACATGGGCGCTAGGGCTCAAACTCAGATCTTCAGATCTGGCGGCAAGTGTCTTACTCATTGAGTCATTTTATCAGGTCATCTAGAGAGTTAGTTTTATTTATTTGTTTGTTTTTCAAGATGGGGTTTCTCTGTGTAGCCCTAGCTGTCCAGGAATTCATTCTGTAAACTGGGGTGGCCTCAAACTCAAAGATCTGCCTGTCTCTGCCTCCTGAGTGCTAGGATTAAAGACGTGTGTTACCAACACTGGGTGACATTCATTTTTTATTTCTGAATGAGTGCTTTGCCTGTATGCATGTCTGTACTACGTGTGCACCTGATCCCCCTAGAAGTCAGAAGGCATCAGACCCCTGGGAACTAGAATTATATATGGTTGTGAGCTACCATGTGGGTGCTGAGAATCAAACTCAGAAGAGCAAGTGCTCTTAACCCCCGAGTAATCTGTCCAATCTCAATTTTTTTTTTGAAGATTTTTAGCTAGGCAGTGCTGGCATGTGCCTTTAATCCCAGCACTTGGGAGACAGAGACAGGCAGATCTCTGAGTTCAAGACCAGCCTGGTCTACAGAACAAGTTCCAGGGAAGCCAGGGCTACACAGAAAAACCCTGTCTCAAATATATAAAAAACAAAACAACAAAAAAAAACCCAAAGTTTTTTTTTTTTGTTTGAGACAGGGTTTCTTTTTTTTTTTTTAAGATTTATTTATTATGTATACAGTGTTCTGTCTGCAGGTATATCTGCAGGCCAGAAGAGGGTACCAGATTTCTTTATGGATGGTTGTGAGCCACCATGTGGTTGCTGGGAATTGAACTCATGACCTCTGGAAGAGCAGCCAGTGCTCTTAACTGCTGAGCCATCTCTCCAGCCCCGAGACAGGGTTTCTTTGTGTAGCCCTGGCTGCCCTAGAACTTGCTCTGTAGACCAGGCTAGCCTTGAACTCAGATCAGAGGTTTTTTTTTTTTAGTGAATGGGTTTTTTAGTGTTTTGCCTACATACATGTTCATCTAAACACCATATGTGAACAATGTCCTCTGATGCCAGAAGAGGATATCAGATGTCTCGGAAATCAAGTTATGGATGCTTGTGAGACACAAAGTAAGTTCTGGGAACCAAACCTAGGTCAGCTGGAAGATCAACCAGTGAGTGCTCTTAACTGCTGAATAACCAATTACCCCAGCCTCTGTATTGAAATAGGATCTCACTAAATTGACCTGGGACGCCTTGAGTCTGCCAGTCCTGTTTTATCCTGCCCAGTAGCTGGAACTACAGATTCCACATTGTAAATCGCAGATTGTGAAAACACAAACCTAGTGGGGTTTTTTTTTTTTTTTTCTGAGACGGGTTTCTCTGTGTATCCATGACTGTCCTGGACTCACTTTGTAGACCAGGCTGGCCTTGAACTCACAGAAATCCACCTGCCTCTGCCTCCCGAGTGCTGGGATTAAAGGTGTGTGCTACCAAGTCCAGTAAATTTGTTTTATGTTCATTGGTGTTTTGTATGTATGTCTGTGTGAGGGTGTCAGAAGCCCTGCAGCTGGAGTTACAGATAGGCAAGAACTGCCATGTGGGTGCTGGGATTTAAACCTGGGTCCTCCTGAAGAGCAGCCAGTGCTCTCAATCTCTGTGCCATCTCTCCAGCCCCCGGTGTTTCTTTTTTAATATTTTGTTGTTGGTGTGTGTGTGTGTGTGGTGTAGTATGTGTGCTGTGGTGCAAGCGTGGAGGTCAGAGGGACAATTTTCAGGAATTGCTTCTCTACATTCTCTATGTGAGTCCTGGGAATCAAACTCATCAGGGTTGGTAACAAACTACTTTACCTACTGATCCCCCTCAGCTCAGAGGGCAACTCTGAAGCCCTCATCGTCCTCATGGTGCCTTCACATCTCAAGCTAGATCACAAGATTGCAGTGCCAAGTTTGGCTTAAGACCTTGATTAAAAAAGGGCTCAGTGGTTAAGAGTGCTTTAATGCTTTTGAGGAGGACCTGGGTCTGGTTTCCAGCACCTATATAGTGGCTCACAACCACCTGTAACTCCAGTTCTAGGGGATCCGATGCTCTGCCCTCTTCTGGCCTCTGGAGGCTCCTGCATCTATGTAGTACACATAAACTCACAAAGCCACAGAAATACACATAGAAACTTTTTTTCCTTTTTGATTTTTGAGACAGGATTTCTCTGAATGTATTCCTGGCTGTCCTAGACTTGCTTTGTAGAACAGGCTGGACTTGAACTCACAGAGATCCGCCTGCCTCTGCCTCCCAAGTGCTGGGATTACCACACCCAGCCTATAAATACGACTTTTAACTCTGTTTCAGAGGAGTAAAGTGGGAAAAGAGGGGCCAGGTGTGGCACTTGCCTTTAATTCCAGCTCTCTGGAGGTACAGGCAACCTGGATCTCCTCTTTTTTTTTTTTTTTTTTCGAGACAGGTTTTCTCTGTGTAGCTCTGGCTGTCCTGGACTCACTTTGTAGACCAGGTTGGCCTTGAACTCACAGAGATCCTCCTGCCTCTGCCTCCCAAGTGCTTGGATTAAAGGCATGCACCACCACGCCTGGCTAAATCTTCTCTTGAGAGATAGCCATATCTACATGGCAGATTCCAGGTCAGACAAGGTTACATAAGATCTTGTCACAAGCAAACAAAGGGAGAACTGAGGTAATTAATATACACAATGCTTAGGATAGTCTACTGATCATAGATTAATCAGTACTATAATCTTCTAGTAGGGGTCTGCTTTTCCTTTTCTGGTACAGGCAGTAGGGGGCCAGGTGCCTTCCACTTTTCAACTCCTAGTTAAACTTGTACTATAGCTGTGGTATCACTTGAAGTTTATTTTTTAAAATTTTTGCTGAAATTGGCTTCGGCGATCGGACTCAAACCATGATGCCAATGTATAGATAGCAGGACATGTCTACTACTGACCACTCCTATGACCAAGGCTAAACCTACACTGTCCAATATGGAAGGTCACCTGTGGTTAAGTCTAATACATTTATAATTAAGTTACTGAGTTGCACCACCTACCTACATTTCAAAGTACTCAATAGCTACATGTATTTCATAGCTATGTTTATGTGGATACAGCACACTTCTATCCAAATGAATCATGCTGTACTTTTCCCACGAAAGTAGCCTTAGCCCTAATTTCCCAGCCTCTTTCCACTTTTTCCTCCTAAATCTTTTTTTAATTTGTATTTTAAATTTTTATTTATTTTTGGGCCTTTTGAAGACCGTACTGGCTTCGAGCTCACGGAGATCCACCTGACTACTTCCCGCAGTGTGGGATTAAAGGTGTGCGCCACCACGTCTAGCTTAAATCTTTATCTAAAATTACATTTATTTATCGTTTGTGTGTGGGGGCACCCTGTACATATGAAAGTCAGAGTACAACTTGGAATCAGTTCTCTATTTTCACTAAGCGGGCCACAGGTATGGAACCCAGGTCTTAAGGTATTCTCTAGTCCATTTCATGGGTCCTTAAATACTTTTTTTTTTAAATCTGCGGGGGGGGGATGTTGCTTTTGGTTTGAATTATGGGCTAACTTCTCAGGGTGATTCCTTGAGTGATTTCCTCCTGTTTAGCCTCAGTCTTTCCACCTGTAATATGGAGATAATTCCACAATGCTGGTGAGGAAAAAAAGAGGATATAAAGTATCGAATATACGGTTAATGTCTCAGCCTGCTTACTCCATGTATACAGTCTGTGCAGAAAAGGTAATTCTACTCTTCCTGTCATCCAGACTTGGGGTGCCTGCGCTTGCCGGGGTCTTATCCACATTAACAATATCCTAGCTGTAGTAGGGGTATTTAGCTTGGTTAAAAAGAAAAAAAAGACAGGTTCGTAAGATTTTTGGGAAAATTAAACACGGAGTGGGGACACCCTACATTGATGCTTTGGTAGGGAAGTGGTGTTTGAGAACCGCGAGGATACTAACAGTCTTTCTGCACCACGGGGTCTTGGAGTTAGAAGACCTGAGAGTCGTCCAGCTTTCTTCCGGCCCCCGAACGTGGCAAGAACCCACCCTTTGCAGCGCCAGGCGCCGTGCCTCACTTTCTCCATTTGCGGACTCCAGTTCCCAGGATGCAGAGCAGCGGCCAATCTCCAGGCTCTCTTTCCACCCCCCAACCCCCCTTGGCAAAGATTATCCCCAGCCAAGGCAAGGAGTTCAAGGGTCACTGACTTTAAGGAACAGAAATTCAGAAGTGACCAGAAACCCAGCCTCACCATCCAGAAGGTAAAGGAGACAGTTCCTGGGCCGCGGCGAAAAAGAGGGGGGCTTTATTCCCACGTGTCTGCCAGGCATCCAGCCTGGCGCAGTCGGGGTTAACCTGCGGCGGAAGGATCCCGGAGCGTGTGCGTAGAACTGCAGAGTCACAGCCTTTCCTCCAAAAGGGCTGTACCCCTCCGCCGCCCCGCTCCAACACAAAATAGGGCCTCCTCTTCTCCTTTCTCCCCTCCTCGAGTGGGGTTCCTCAGGCAGAAGGCCCCCCTGGATCTCTGGCCGGACGCTCCAAGAGTCTCTGCGACCGCTGCCCAGATCCCAGGCGAAGAAATAGCCTCTCCGCAGGAACCACCCTACCGGCCGAGCAGGAGGCGGAGGGGGGGAGGCGGAGCGGCGCCGCGCTGCACTACTTTCCTCTCCGGTTGCAAATGGCTGCCTCGTTCCCCACTTTCCGCTCAGTTTCCTGAACCCACCGGCGCCGGGAGCCGGGGTTGAACCATGCACCTCTAGACCCCCCCCCGCGATCCTAGCCTGCCGGGGGTCTAGGGGGTGCTGCGGACCACAGCAGGCCAGGCCGGGGGCGGGGCAGCTCCCGAGGCCAGAGGGGAAGGGAGGCGAGCGCTGGGCCTGGAGCGGCCGGAGGGGAGCGGGCAGAGGGCTCGCACCGCCCGCCCCTTCCTCTTCCTCGCCCACCAACCCTCCTCCCTTCCCCGGGGGGAGCAGAAGGTGGGGGGCTCGAAGCCGCCGAGGGGGGGACGCTCGGGGTCGCGGAACCCGGCGCTGGGTGTGTGTCAGTTTCGGCCCCGCCGGCTCCGCGTCGCCGTAGCTCGCGCGGCCCCGGGGCGCCGGCCGGGCGGGGAGCGGGGCTCGGCGCGGCTGTGAGGGACTCACGTTCCATCCGGGCCCGGCGCGCGGCGCGGCGCGGCGCGGCGCAGCATTCCTTCCGGGCTGCTGGGGAGGCGCCTCGACGTTCCATCTGGAGAGCCTCGACGTTCCGCCCGAGCCCGGCGCGGGTGGCCGGGGCGCTGGCCGGGCCCTAGGACTGAGAGGCCGCCCGGCGACGCGGATGCGGAGCCTGCTCGCCCGAGATCAAAGCCACCGGTGCTCTCTTTGTGTCCGCTCGGGATTCGCCGCCCTGGGGCTGTCCATGGAAACCTAAACTGCTGGGACCCGAGGCAGAGAACCCCTCTTGGCTTCTTGCTTTTTTTTTCTTTTTCCGGGTGAAGGGTGGCCACTCCGACCTGGATTTACCGTTCTTGGCCCCCCTAAGCCCCCCCGAGTGGGGGGGCGGCTGTGATCGCTCTGGCGGTTGGAGGTCGGGGAGCGGCCCGGGCTCTGGCCATGTTCTCGGATGAGGATTTCTGGATCGCCCTGTGAAGAGGTGAGTGAAGTCCGCCCGGCCTGGGCCCAGAAAGGGTTGGACTGGGGGCACAGCCAGATGGACTATCTTGGCCGGTGCTGGCCTTTAGCTTGGAGAAGGGGGTGCCAGAACTGGGGAGGGTTCCTTTGGCAGGGTCTGTCAAGGGAACCTGAGCCAGTCGCCGAGGCAGAACTGAGGCCTGGTTTCTTGGGGTGTGCCTCTTTAAAAATTGGGGGTTCTGGGAACTACCGGAGTTTGGGAACATGTCCAGATAGCCTGTCTCCGTGTTTATTTTTGTGTTGAGGGAGTTCGACCAAACTAGGACCCGGGCCCTGATGCCAGCCAGCACCAATCCCAAACTGCTCTCCCACTCCCCCACCCCCCAGGGTTCCTTGGGACAGAGCAACTTGAGTAGGGGGGTGCCACTGCCTGGTCAGACTTACTGCCGGATAGGACTTTAATGTTGTTCCTACCTAGCCGGGCACCCAAAACAGTCTGTGCGAAACTCAAGGAGTTCTGGGTCCTTCACCAGGGGGAGGGTGGGTGGAAACCGGTATGATGAAGAGGGTGACTGGGGGCAGAAGGAGGTGGGGCTGGGGCGGCTCTGGCCCTGCTGTTCAACTTTAAACTACCTCTGCCTGGCAAAGTGACCCCAGCAAGGCCTAGTGGTGTCTTAGCCTGCTTTGCTTCCCCTCCTCTCGGGATGGACTTAATCTCCAGGGGATTATAGAGCAGGCCGCTGAGATCTGTTCTCTATGAATGTGGGCTGCAAAAAAATGGCTTTTGTCTCTTGCTTTCTCTGGGCCTAGTGTAGAGAGTTAGCTACCCATGAGTCCCTGGCCAATCCTGAAAGCCCCTGCCAGACTTCTACAATGTGTTCTTGGCTACCGAGTGGTAAATAGTTCTCTGATGCTGCCCCAGCTCTGCAGAATAGGGTGTCTTGTACCTCTGTGGTGGAGAAATTACTTTATTTGTGCTCTTTTCTGCTGGACGCCAGTGCTTCCAGCCCTGGTAGGAGATTCTGGCGAGAAGGGGTGTGCATGGGCAGCCGGAAGGGTGCAGCATGAACCTCCCGCCTTAGCTCTGAGCCCTGGGCTAGGACAGCCCCTGTCACACCTGTCATATTGCCCAGCAGGGATTTGGCTCCCTCATTCTACCCCTTCCAAGATACATTTGCTAGGTCTCCTTGAGTCTCATCTCAGAAAGGGGAAAGTAGGGGTTTTGCCCTTGAAAGATCTCTGAGAGGTGGTGGAGTAAGGTGAGTGGTCACCTATAGTCCCTGCCTGTTGTCTGCTCTCAGATAACTTCCTTAGGTGGAACTGTACCTTGTTAGCTCTGGCCACCCCCTAGGCTGCCAAGGGACAATGTGTCACCATTTGGATCCTTTCTAGAGGGCTGACTGAAAATGGGGGTGGAGAGAGCTGTGGGTTGATTCTCTAGCTGGGAACCAGGAAGTCCCAAGTCCCACTGAAGAACTGCTCACTCAAGGGCCTGCTCCAGCCTCTCACCCCTCCAAACCTCCATTTCCTCCCTTGCAGAGAAAATGGAGTGAAATCTGTTGGTCTAGGGTGAACGCAGGAACCAGAGTGGTTGGAGTAAATCTCTACCTCCTTTCTTGCTGTTTTGGTCTTTTTAGATGTAAGACTAAGGGGTGCCGGCTCCCTAGATGAGAAGAATCCTGGCCCAGGTATTAGCCTAGTTTTGATCCAGGGAAAACCCCCTTGGGATATATGTGTGTCTCTGTTTACTGGCTGTGAATGATGGGACAGGAACCTTTGCCTTTATTTGCTTAAATGCCTCCAGGGACTTGATTGCTATGGCACTTGGTATAGATGCTGGACTGCAGGCTCGAGTGGTCAGGGTCTAAGGTTTCAGGCTTCTGGGAGATGGCCCTGGATTCTTCATAGTAAAGAAAAAGGACAGTTTGCCGTTTGCTGTTCACCCTTGGACCATCCTTAGCTCCCCAAGTGGGGCTCACTCTTTGTAGGACATCGCTGCTCTGTTCCTCAGGGCCACATGAAGAAAGTAGTTTCTGTACCTTCTTGGGCAGTGCCTAGCTTTTACTAGCCCGAGAAAGCTGTGCTTGGAGGAGGGCAGAGGGATTTGTCCTTCTGGCCTTGCGGGAGGCGGTCCTCCTCCCACCCACTGCATTATCAGCGTTGCTTTCTATTTGTTGCTGTTTGTCGCTCTCTTGGCTCCAACTCTGAGAGCAAAGTTGGTGGAGGATCTGTTAGGAAGATATGGTAAGGTACAGACATTTAGAAAACTTTGAAGTCCTCTTGGACCTTTGGTGCGGCCAGGCCTTGAATGACTGAATAGGAAGAGCCATGCCCCTCCAGTTTCCCAGTTCCCACAGGTGGCTTGTAAGAACCTCTTGAAGTTCAGAGCACTCTGTAAGCTGGCCAGATAAGCGTCCTGCTTTCCTGTAATCAGACTGTTGTGTGTGAGACTTGGGAAGAGGTAGTTTGGGGATGAAGGTAATAGGTGTCAGGTGTTGCCCGTGCTCTTTCCCTGGCAGGTTTTGAGTGTTAGGAGTGTAAAGTAAAAGTGCCATCCTTTACTTCGACATGACCTGGGGGTTATCGTCAATATTTGGAAACAAAATTTTGAACGCAGGGAAGGAAACTGATACTGTGGTGGCTGGGAATTGATTTACTGATCTTGGACACTTTGAGGGCTCCCCTTGTTATTCAGCCCCAAGTGATTGACTGGGATATTTGCCTTCCAGTTTTAGAGGATAGGATTATCTGTACCCAGGTTGGTGTGACCCCTGGCTAAACAAGAGGAGAGGGAAAGATGGGAGATGGATTTCACAGACCTTTATTATTGCAGTTCTTTTTCAGGGAGTCTCTTACCTCACCACCACCTTCTTTAGATGCACTAGGCTGATTAAGAAGGCCCACCCTTCTCACTAATAGCCGAAGGTACTTATCCTTTCCAGCTTTCTTATGTAGGGTTTCTTTTCTATTCATAATCTTGGGAATTCTTGCCTGTTTAAATAGTTTCACTGTGTAGTTCTGCTGGCCTGGAGCTCTCTGTGTAGACCAGGCCAGCCTCCAACTTGCATTTGATCCCTCTGCTTCTGTCTCCCAAGTAATGGTGTTATTGGTATGTGCCACCAGGCCTAGCATCTCTGTAATTTTTCCTCTTGACTCCTCAGTCTTTGTACTTTACTTAGTGTGCTGTTGTGGAGATCAAGGAAAATACACCCAGTGTTGTGTGGGTCTTAAGCTTTTCACATGTAGCTTTAGTGTGTTTCATTGGATTTTGAGATATGCTGGACTATATGAGAAAGGGAGAAAGGGACCGTTAACTCTTCGAGTATTTGGAAACCCAGCTTGACTTAAGAGGAAGGAAACTATTCTGCTCTGTTATGTCCTGTCCCATTTAGCCCTCCTCCAAGTAGCAATGTGCTTCCTGAGACTACAACTCCCAGCATACTTAGCCTCAGGGTTGCTTACACATGCTCAGTAACTCTTAAGGCCCACTACTAGGAGCATCTAAGGAAGAAGGGCAGTTGGCGTTGCTAAGGGCAACAACCTGAGGCCTTCATGCTAGGTGAGACTCAGGGCTCATTTAGGGCTGGGGTCAGTGGTGGTCCTGAGTTTCATATGCCTGGCAATTGTGGTTTCTTCTGTTGTATTTGGGATGCCCTTGTTGAAAGCAGTGGAGATCCATTCATAGCTAGCCTTTAGTTTAGTATTGTGTTGAAGCTCTTGCAAGATCCTAGGACTCTGCTTATTGAGAGAGGGATTTTTGGCACGACTAAGACTTCCGGGTCATGATTACCCAGTGGGTTGCTACTTTCAGGCCTGTAGTATGGTAGCTGAACCGAGACCTGAGAATAAAGGCCAGGGGATAGGGGCCAGAGGTTAAGATGAGACAGTGGATTGTACTAAATGTTACTGGATGTATTTTTAGTTGGATGTGATTGCCCTAGGAACTGTTACAGAGGAGGGTAGGAGTGGGAAAGTAGAGTAGATAGATACCCTGAGAATCCAGGATGAGAGAAGGAGGTATGTATTTGGGGAAGAAGTGGGTAGTGGGAGAAGAGTTAGAAAATTATTTTGTCATTACTACAGAGATTTGTAGACAAGGTTTGTCTCTGATGTCTAAAGGATCTGCTTACCATCGACTGATTTCTTATAATGGGAAAAGGGCTCATTGGGGAAGTTTACTGGACATATAAGTATCTTTTGGCACCAATAGGTCTCCCCGAGAGGGCCCTGCCCAGTCGGAGAGAGGGATGGACAGCCAGAAGCCGCCTGGTGAAGATAAAGATTCAGAACCGGCAGGTGAGTAGGACAAATTTCCCCGTTTGCTGACAGCTTTTGGCTCTTCACGGGTAGCCCTTTATTTCTTCTCCTGGCACAAGTACTGGCTAGGTCTATAATAGATAGGTAATTGAAGAACTTTGTTCTTTGAGACAAAAGTTTAAATGCCATCTCAGTGAGCCATTGAGGGTTTAGATAGTGTATACATCTGATGAGTGAACTTAGTAATCTAAGTCAGGCTGCCTTGTCCTCTTCTGTGTGTTCTTTCAGCTGATGGACCTGCAGCCTCTGAGGAGTCAGGTGCCACTGAGCCAGACCTTCCCATCTTGTGTGTCAGGGAGGTCTCTGTCCCCAGTTCTGGGAGTTTCAGGCTTCAGAAGCTTCCTCATGACTGCAGGTAACTTGTTTGTGGACAGTGGGACTTTATGGGCACATGAGGTTTTGATGGGAGAGTTGAGGGCTTTCCATTAGAGAAGTTTAGGAGACTGAGTAGGATTCATGAGCATGCCCAAGCAGGGGTTATGGGGGGGCATGGTGCTGATGCTTGTGTGCCCACAGCTGGGGTCCAGCACGGCGTTGTGCTCTCTGTAACTGCGGAGAGCCCAGTCTGCATGGGCAGAGGGAGCTACAGCGCTTTGAATTGCCATTTGACTGGCCCCGGTCTCCAGTGGTGTCTTCTGGGGGAAGCCTGGGGCCCTGTGAAGCCGTGCTGCCCAGAGAGGACCTGTCACAAATTGGTTTCCCGGAGGGCCTTACACCTGCCCACCTAGGAGAACCTGGAGGTGAGTAAGAAAAGTGGGTTTGTAAGTAAGGTGGAGGCTGGGCCGCCCTGAGCTACTGGTCACTGTGTTAACTTGTTCCTCTCTATTTACCTTTTCCTACTTATAAAGGGCACTGCTGGGCACATCATTGGTGTGCTGCGTGGTCAGCAGGTGTAAGGGGGCAGGAAGGCCCCGAACTATGTGGTGTGGACAAGGCCATCTTCTCAGGGATCTCACAGGTAGAGCTGGGGTTAGGTGGTCGCACAACTGAAGGCAGGGCTAGTGGGCTGTCCTGGGGAGGGGCTAGCGGCGCGATGTCCTCTGGAGAGAGCTGGCTGGCTGGCTCTGAGGCTTTACTCCCGTCCTTGCAGCGCTGCTCCCACTGCACCAGGTTCGGTGCCTCCATTCCTTGCCGCTCGCCTGGATGTTCCCGGCTTTACCACTTTCCCTGTGCAACTGCCAGCGGTTCCTTCCTGTCCATGAAAACCCTGCAGCTGCTCTGCCCAGACCACAGTGAAGGGGCTGCACATCTGGGTGAGGGGTCCTGTCTTCGGTTATAAAGCAAATGAGGGGCCGAGTGTGCATTGAATTTTGGTACTCCACCAAGCATTGTTCAAAGTCTAAAATTACATAGGGTCATTCTGTCCCAGTAAAATAGATGTGAGCTTTCTGAATACAGGGCTCTGGCCGTGTATCTGCCTAGACGCAGGTATTCTGCTATCTGCAGTGCTTAGAATAGTACCCAGCCTGTATTTGATAGGCACTCGGTAACTTATTCTGTGTCCATGAAATACCTGTTCGCTATATATCACTGTGTTGAGTTGTGTGAGCACTCCACAGCTGACCTGCAGTGCCCTGTCCCTCCCTCCGTGCTGCAGAGGAGGCTCGCTGTGCAGTCTGTGAGGGGCCGGGGGAGCTGTGTGACTTGTTCTTCTGCACCAGCTGTGGGCATCACTACCATGGAGCCTGTCTGGACACTGCTCTGACTGCCCGCAAACGTGCTGGCTGGCAGTGCCCTGAATGCAAAGTGTGCCAAGCCTGCAGGTAAGAGTCTGAGGGTTGAAGGGTAGCCATATGCAAAGTTTGGGCAGAAGATGAGTCTAGGAAGGATCCTATGATATGTCCTGTGCCCCTCAGGAGACCTGGGAATGATTCTAAAATGTTAGTCTGTGAGACGTGTGACAAAGGGTATCATACCTTCTGCTTAACACCACCCATGGAGGAACTGCCTGCTCACTCATGGAAATGTAAGGTGAGTGTCTTCTGATGTCACCGCCTTTAGCGTCCTCTGTGTTGCCGTGCGTTGAGCACTCATGTTCCCTCCTCTGCCTTCAGCTGTGGTTTAACTCGTGGCTATCTTACCTGCTCTCTTTCCTAGACATGCCGGGTATGTCGGGTCTGTGGGGCTGGCTTCGCAGAATTGAATCCAAACTCGGAGTGGTTTGAGAACTATTCGCTCTGTCACCGTTGTCATAAAGCCCAGGGAAAGCAGCCTGTCGTTTCTGTTACTGAGCGGCACCCACCTCTCTGTAGCAGGTGAGTGTATAGACTGAGATTGGGATGGCCCAGGTTAAACAAGTGGACAGTGGGCAGTGCGATCCACAGTGTTGGTGTTTTGCCCCAGTGTGCTCTCTAGGAGTTGTTAGCTGGTGAGAACCACAGTTCCTGCTTCCCTGTACCCTCTGCAGATTTTCACCCCCAGAGCCTGGTGATCTTCCCACTGACGAGCCTGATGCTCTGTACATTGCATGCCAAGGGCAGCCAAAGGGTGGGCACGTGACCTCTATGCAACCCAAGGAACCGGGGCCCCTGCAATGTGAAGCCAAACCACTAGGTGAGTAGGGCTTAAAGGTTCCTGAAGTTAATACTTTGTTCTGTGGCAAGAGACAGTTGTTGCTTTGCTTCAGACCCTGCACTTTTTGTGGCCTTAGATATGAGAGCTAGGTAGGAATATGGTATGTTGTGTCTACAGGGAGAGCAGGGACCCAACTTGAAGCCCAGTTGGAGGCTCCCCTAAATGAGGAGATACCACTGCTGCCCCCACCCGAGGAGTCACCCCTATCTCCACCACCTGAGGAATCACCCACATCTCCACCACCTGAGGCCTCACGCCTGTCCCCACCACCTGATGAATCACCTGAATGCTTGCCACCTGAGGCATCACACCTGTCCCTACCAGCTGAGGAATCACCTCTTTCTCCACCACCTGAGGAGTCTCCTTTGTCTCCACCTGAACCATCACCTTTTTCTCCACTGGAGGAGTCACCCCCATCTCCTGCACTAGAGACGCCCTTGTCCCCACCGCCTGAAGCCTTACCCCTGTCTCCACCATTTGAGGAATCTCCTCTGTCTCCCCCACCAGAGGAATTGCCCTCTTCCCCGCCACCTGAAGCGTCTCGCCTATCTCCACCACCTGAAGAGTCACCCATGTCCCCTCCACCAGAAGAATCACCCATGTCCCCTCCACCTGAGGCTTCTCGTCTTTTCCCACCATTTGAAGAGTCTCCCCTCTCTCCTCCACCTGAGGAGTCTCCTCTGTCCCCACCTCCGGAGGCATCACGCCTTTCCCCACCCCCTGAGGACTCACCCATGTCTCCTCCACCTGAAGACTCACCCATGTCTCCCCCACCTGAAGTATCACGCTTCTCGCCCCTGCCTGTTCTGTCACACCTGTCTCCCCTGCCTGAGGTATCACGGCTATCCCTGCCACCTGAGGAATCTCCCCTGTCCCCACCACCTGAGGACTCTCCCACCTCACCTCCACCTGAGGCTTCACGACTGTCCCCACCACCTGAGGACTCTCCCGCCTCACCTCCTCCTGAGGCTTCACAACCGTCCCCTCTCCCTGAAGACTCACCTGCTTCACCTCCACCTGAGGACTCACTCATGTCCCTGCCGCTGGAGGAGTCACCCTTGTCGCCACTGCCTGAGGAGCCGAGACTCTGTCCCCAGCCTGAGGACCTGCCCCTGTCTCCACAGTCTGAGGAGCCATGCCTGTCCCCTGTTCTTGCAGAGCCGTGTCTATCTTCTCAGCCTGAGGAGCTACGCTTGTCCCCTGTGCCTCAAGAACCACACCTGTCCCCTCAGCCTAAGGAATTGCACCTGTCTCCCCAATCTGAGGAGCCTTGCCTGTCCCCCCAGCCTGAGGAGCTACACCAATCTCCTCTGCCTGAAGAACCTCCTGAGGAACCAAGCCAGTGCCCTGCACCTAAGGAGTTGTCCTTGTTTCCCCCAACTGGGGAGCCACCTTTATCTCCCATGCTTGGAGAGCCAGCCCTGTCTGAGCCTGGGGAACCATCGCTATCCCCACTTCCTGAGGAGCTTCCCTTATCCCTGTCAGTGGACCCAGCCTTGTCACCTCAGCTGATACCACCAGGTAAGGAGATGTTAGTGTCCCCTTTCTCTGGGGCTGTCTTAGCACTGTGTGGCACATGTAATCTTAAGAGCCTCTTTCTCTCTCTCTCTTCTCCCCCAGATCCTCTTCCTCCTCCACTCTCACCCATCACCCCAGCTGCAGCCCCTCCAGCCTTGTCTCCTTTGGGGGAGTTAGAGTACCCTTTTGGTGCCAAAGGGGACAGTGACCCTGAGTCACCGTTGGCTGCCCCCATCCTAGAGACACCTATCAGCCCTCCACCAGAAGCTAACTGCACTGACCCGGAGCCTGTACCCCCGATGATCCTCCCCCCATCTCCAGGTTCCCCGATGGGACCTGCTTCTCCTATCCTCATGGAGCCCCTTCCTCCACCTTGTTCTCCACTCCTTCAGTGTTCCTTACCTCTTCCAGCCTCCCCTCCTTCCCAGTGTTCACCTACTCTGCCTCTGTCTGTCCCCTCCCCACTGAGTCCTGTGCAGAAGGCACTGGACATCTCAGATGAGGCTGAGCTGCATGAGATGGAGACTGACAAGGGTCCAGATCCTGAGTGTCCAGCCCTGGAACCCAGTGCCACCAGTCCTCTGCCATCCCCTGTGGGGGACCTATCTTGCCCTGCCCCAAGCCCTGCCCCAGCCCTGGATGACTTCTCTGGCTTGGGAGAAGACACGGCCCCTCTAGATGGGGCTGATGCTAACCCTTCACAGTCACAGACTGGACAGACCTCTGGCAGTTTGGCTAGTGAACTTAAAGGTTCTTCTGTGCTCCTGGACCCCGAGGAGCTGACCCCTGTGACCCCTATGGAGGTCTATGGCCCAGAATGCAAGCAGGCAGGGCAGGGCTCACCTTGTGAAGAGCAGGAGGAGCCTGGTGCGCCAGTGGCCCCCATCCCACCCACTCTCATCAAATCAGACATCGTCAATGAGATCTCTAATCTGAGCCAGGGCGATGCCAGTGCCAGCTTTCCTGGTTCAGAGCCCCTGTTGGGCTCTCCTGACCCTGAGGGGGGCGGCTCCTTGTCCATGGAGCTGGGAGTATCTACAGATGTTAGTCCAGTCCGTGATGAGGGCTCCCTGCGCCTCTGTACCGACTCACTGCCAGAGACTGACGACTCCCTATTGTGTGATGCTGGGACAACCATCAGTGGAGGCAAGGCTGAGGGAGACAAAGGGCGGCGTCGCAGCTCTCCAGCGCGTTCCCGAATCAAACAGGTTAGAGGCCCACCTGAAGCCGAACTTTTTAAAATTATTCAATTATTTATTGGTAACTATATTCACTTATAACAAATATAAACACTTTACTACTAACCCTATGAATGCCTACAACCCCTAAGACCTAACCACTAAACCTATTGATAACTATTACAACTATTTTCATAACCTTTTAGAAGGATACAGTCTCTGGGGCAGGTCCTCAGTCGTCAGGAACACAGTCTCTGGGGTAGACCCTTTAATGCACTTAGCAGTCTTTCTTCTGTAATATCTCAGACGCAGATCTGCCAGGGTAAGTTGGCTATGGCGACTTCACCTTAAATAAGGCTTGAGGCTTTCTTCTCTCTGGGAGACCTCAGCCATCTGTAGGCCAACTTACTCCCTTTGTATCAGCAACTCTGCCGCTCTGCCTCAGTCTTTAAAGCTGGCCACAGTTTCCTTCAGGCCACTGTTTGGACAGGTCAAATCCCTCTAGGCAAAAGCTGAGCCACAAGGTTTAGTCCTTGGCCTTTTGCTATCTTGCTGAGGCTTTCTCTGCTCACCAGCTTCTTTCTGCCTCAGGGAGATCTGGCCATCAGTCCACCAGCACTTTCTCCATCAGAGGATACAAACTACTCGTTGTTCTTTCTAGCATGAGGACTCGCTGGCATCAGGGCTCTCTAGCATGCAGCCCCTTGGCTCCATCCACTTGTCCTTAAATAAGATCTCTCCTTGTTCCACCTGCTTCAGCCTCTGGATTCTGCCCACTTAGCAGCTGAAAACAATGCCTGGCCATAAACCTTGTTTTTAGTCTATAGAGTCTCTCCTTGTTTCACCTGGCTTCCTCCTTGTTTTTAGTCCATAGAGACTCACCTCGTTTCACCTGACTTCATCCTTGTTTTTTTTTTTTTTTTTTTGGTTTTTCGAGACAGGGTTTCTCTGAATATCTCTGGCTGTCCTGGACTCGCTTTGTAGACCAGGCTGGCCTCGAACTCACAAAGATCCGCCTGCCTCTGCCTCCCAAGTGCTGGGATTAAAGGCGTGCGCCACCACCGCCCGGCTTCATCCTTGTTTTTAGTCCATAAGCTGATAAGCTAATTGCCAACAGCCAAGTTGATCTTCATGCCCCGGATTAAGAGACTGTATCAGAAACCTAGATATTTACCAAATCTAATTTATATATACTAACTCCTTACACCCGCCAGCTCCTGGGTGTGCTCAGGCTCCTGCTGCTGTCTGTCACAGGCCTGTGCCACCTTTGCACTTGACTTTCTGCAGTTTACATTCATATAGACATCCTTTAGTCTGACTTTACTTGGCCGATTGCTATGCACAGAGGCAGTAAATGATTTACCCGGGTTCATGGTCATTCAGAAATAGAATTGGGATCAAAAATTTGGCACTCTCAGCAACTTGTTGTTTTGTCCTCATCCTACGCTAGCCATTCTTGGAGGAGGAGATTAGTTTGATCACTACTCACTACTTGTTGATATTTGGAAACTTAGCCTTTTTTTTTTTCTGTCCTCTGAGTGGGACATCTGGATCTTTTTTTTTTTTTCCTTCAAGACAAGGTTTCTCTGTGTAACCTTGGCTGTCCTGGACTCACTCTGTAGACCAGGCTGGTCTTGAACTCAGGGATCCACCTGCCTCTGCCTCCCCAGTGCTGGGATTAAAGGCGTGTGCTACCAAGTCATTACAGACAGCTGTGGACTGTCATGTGGTTCATGGGATTTGAACTCGGTTCTTTTGGAAGAGCAGCCAGTGCTCTTAACCTCTGAGCCATCTCTCCAGTCCCACATGGATTTTTTTTTTTTTTTTTTTTTTTGACCTGTTATCTTGTCTTTGTTTGTGGTCATTTTCCTCCAAGCCTGTGGGCCCAGCGTGCCTGGTCCTGAGGTGGGCCTCTTCCCTCACTAGGGTCGTAGCAGTAGCTTCCCAGGAAGACGGCGGCCTCGTGGAGGAGCACATGGAGGACGAGGGAGAGGACGGGCTCGACTGAAATCAACCACTTCTTCCATTGAGACACTGGTAGTAAGGACAGGCTTTGCACCCCCAAGCATGCCTTACAAGCTCCTTCAGAGTTAAGCACGCTTCACATCCTGTCAGTCCTTTGCCTGCTCACCTAGGGCCTGACCACTGGGCTCTGAGGCTTCTTGAAATCTCTACCATTGGCGAACTGGAGTGTTCTGGATCTTAGGCATTCACACTTCTTTTCTGAGGGCGGAAAGAAGGCAGCTTAGCTGGCAGACTTTTCTTCTTGACTTTCTATAACTGTGTTTATTATTAAGGTGGCTGATATTGATAGTTCTCCTAGCAAGGAGGAGGAGGATGATGATGATGATACCATGCAGAATACCGTGGTTCTCTTCTCTAACACAGACAAATTTGTTCTAATGCAGGTACTGTACTGAACTGGGATGGCCCAGCTTTAGCAGTAAGGGTAGGCATGCTGAGGCAAGTGTGTGTATGAGAGAGTGTGTGTGTGTGTGTGTGTGTGTGTGTGTGTGTGTGTGTGTGTGTATGTATGAGAGAGTGTGTGTGTGTGAGAGAGAGAGAGTGCGCACGTGGATGCATGCTCGCACACGCTTACTTTGCTGAGAGGGTAGATGGGGAAAAACCAGGGATTCAGTTTGCTTCTTGAGATACCTGGCTAACAAGGGAGTGGATGTGGAATGCTTGCATAGTAAAAAGAGAAGAAGTGTAGTCTGTTGGGCCTGCACATCTTGCCACCTAGATAATCTTGACGCTACTGTGGTTTTTGTCACATAGAACTCTTATGGACAAATCTTTACCCTAGCTTGTCATACTATAACTTGTTAAATTTACTGATGCTAAACTACATGTCTAATTTCTTGATTGGCCAGGAAGATATGCTAGGGAGGCACAGCTTCTCTGAGTTGGGTGGGAGATGCCAACGTCCCCAAGTGTCTTCACACTGTGGGATGGGCTTCCAATGGCCTTCCCAGTCTGGCTGGGACTGAAGACAACAGACAAGTTTGCAGGGGTGGGTAGATGGCTTA
Organism: Lophiomys imhausi; assembly: GCA_907164525.1. Lineage (NCBI taxonomy): Eukaryota > Metazoa > Chordata > Mammalia > Rodentia > Muridae > Lophiomys > Lophiomys imhausi. Next base: position 2,736,517 of record CAJQZJ010033609.1, on the reverse strand, counting down.
GCAGGAAGACCTGAGTTTTAGTCTCCAGGACCTATTTAAAAGCTGGCTATGGCCACATAGGCCTGTACCAGTGCTGTGGGGAGGAGATAGGTGGATCCTAGGATCTTGATGGTCAGCCAGCTTAACTGAAAATATAAGCTTTGTGTTCAGTGAGAGACTGTGTCTCAAAAAATAGACTAGAAAATAATAGAGGAGGACCCTTGGCTTCTTCCATATACTGCCTGCCCCCCAGCTGAGAGAGAGAGACAGAGACAGACAGAGAGACAAAGGCAGAGAGATAGAGGCAGAGGCATGCTTGGATGTTTGGGTTTCTGTTTTCTGCAGGACATGTGTGTGGTGTGTGGCAGCTTTGGTCGGGGGGCCGAGGGCCACCTCCTGGCCTGCTCCCAGTGTTCCCAGTGCTACCACCCATATTGTGTCAACAGCAAGGTGAGTTCAGAGCCCAGAACGTGGGAACCGTGCACAGGGTCAGAACGCTATTGCCCTAGTCCCCCATTCTTGCCACACTATTGATTCTTTTATTACGTTTATCTGGTGTGTAATGGGGAAGGGCAGTGCATGTGTCAGGGTGTAATGGTGGAGGTCAGAGGACAACTAGTAGGATCAGTTCTCTCCTTCCACCATGTGCATTCCTGGGATCAAACAGGTCATCAGGCTTAGTTGGCAAGGACCTTTATCTGCTGAGCCACCTCACCAGCCTGACACATAATTTCCTTTTTTTTTTTTTTTGATTTTTCGAGACAGGGTTTCTTTGTGTATCCTTGACTGTCCTGGACTCACTCTGTAGACCAGGCTGGCCTTGAACTCACAGAGATCCGCCTGCCTCTGCCTCCCGAGTGCTGGAATTAAAGGCATGTGCCAACACACCTGGTGACACATGATTTCTTAAAGTGGCTGTGGCTTTTGGAGGTCATTGATCAGTACTCTCATATGCAGAAAGGTGCTCAGGAATTTATAGCAGACTTTGTAGTTTCTCTGCATAGATCAAAACTTGATGGTGTAATTCGGTCCATTGTATAAATGCTGACAACTTTACTAGTAGAAAACATGGTATATGGCCAGGAGTGGTGGCACACACCTTTAATCCCAGACAGAGGCAGGCAGATCTTTGTGAGCTTGAAGTCAGCCTGATGCACATAGTAAGCTCTGGGTCAGCCAGGGCTACATAGTGAGACCCTGTCTTGAAAAAAAGCAAAACAAAACAAACGACTAAAAACCATGGAGTAGATCATAGAATCAAAACTGTGACTGCATATCCACAAATGGATAGCAGCGTCTTTAGCCTAACACATAATTAGTCCTTTGGGTTTTTTTTTCTAAAACTATCAATTTTATTTATTTATTTTTGAGACAGGGTTTCTCCTGTGTTGTATCCATGGCTGTCCTGGAACTCTGTAGACCATGCTGGCCTTGAACTCATAGAGATCTGCCTGCCTCTGCCTCTTAAGTGCTGGGACTAAAGGTGTGCGCCACCACGCCCCGCAATTGGAAAGCTGTGAACTGCCATGTGGGTGCTGGGATTTGAACCTGGGTCCTTTGGAAGATCAGCCAGTGCTCTTAAGCACTGAGCCATCTCTCCAGCCCCAAACTATCAATTTATTAATTAACTCATTGATAACATTTATTAGCTTGTGTTGGTAACAGGCTCTGGAAGGTGAAGAAGGGACACTGAGGGAAATGAGCCTTGCTCTGCCAGCAGTTTGAGTGCTTGCTTAAAGAAGGATGTGTGTGTCACTCAGTGGGGCTGTGGCTAGAGGTTGTTCTCTGTTCAGCAGAGTCCCCTGGCAGCCCCTGGAGAGGTACCTTTAGGGGTAAACTGTGCTCTGTACAAACCCTTCTGTGCTCAGAGGTCTGCCTTCAGCCATGTAAGCGCTGCATGGCTCTCCCGAACACACTCCTGAGGTGTGTCTTTCTCCATACCAGATCACCAAGGTGATGTTGCTAAAGGGCTGGCGCTGTGTGGAGTGTATCGTGTGTGAGGTGTGCGGCCAGGCCTCCGACCCTTCACGCCTGCTGCTCTGTGATGACTGTGACATTAGCTACCATACATACTGCCTGGATCCCCCACTGCTCACTGTTCCCAAGGGTGGCTGGAAGTGCAAGTGGTAAGAGACCTGGGTGTCTTTCAAGGAGCCTGGAGTCTGACAGGAGATGGTGAATGGGCCAAGATACAGTTAGAGCAGATTCAGTGTTGAATGCATGATACCCTGTGCTTAAGAGACCAGCCTACTGGTTTGGTTCTCAGTGTGTGTGTGGGAGGGTGCTTCTGGGATCCTTGGTTAGGTGCTGAAGGTCTTTCTGCTTCTACTAGGTGTGTGTCTTGTATGCAGTGTGGCGCCGCCTCCCCTGGCTTCCACTGTGAATGGCAGAATAGTTACACACATTGTGGGCCCTGTGCCAGCCTGGTGACCTGTCCTATCTGTCATGCTCCTTATGTGGAGGAAGACCTGCTAATCCAGTGTCGCCACTGTGAACGGTAAGAGTGTCCCTCTCTCCTGGTGTCAGCTCCATGTGCGGGTGTCAGTAGGCACTCATCCCTGTGCTCATCCCTGGCTTCCTTCTCCCAGGTGGATGCATGCCGGCTGTGAGAGCCTCTTCACAGAGGAAGAAGTGGAGCAGGCTGCCGATGAGGGCTTTGACTGCATTTCCTGCCAGCCCTATGTGGTGAAGCCCGTGGGTGAGTCTTGGGTTGGAAGAGGCAAAGAGGACACAAGCATGTCTTACTTTGACAGTGCCCTGAGCTGCCTCTGTTTTGTCCTTCTTCCCATAGCACCTGTGGCCCCGCCAGAGTTGGTACCTGTAAAGGTAAAAGAGCCAGGTAAGTCACAGAGACTTTGAATGTGCAAAGCAGCTAAGACCATAGACCATCTCCTCTGCTCCAGCCTCCAAACTTTATCTCATTTTAATGGAGAAAAGCAAGACTCAGGGTAAATGGCCAAGTTAGTGGCAAAGTTATGATTAGAACCAAAGTTTTCATATTTCCAGACATGGTTCATTTCACCAGGCAAGTCATCTTCTTTACTATAAGAGTTTCATTCAGCTGGGCGTGGTGGCGCACACCTTTAATCCCAGCACTTGGGAGGCAGAGGCAGGTGGATCTCTGTGAGTTCGAGGCCAGCCTGGTCTACAAAGCGAGTCCAGGACAGCCAGAGATACACAGAGGAACCCTGTCTCGAAAAACCAAAAAAAAAAAAAAAGAGTTTCATTCAAGAGAGCACACCTTATTGTTGGGAGTGGTGGTGTACCGCCTTTAATCCCAGCACTCGGGAGGCAGAGGCAGGTGGATCTCTGTGAGTTCAAGGCCAGCCTGGTCTACAGAGTGAGTCCAGGACAGCCAGGGCTACACAGAGAAACCCTGACTTGAAAAACCAAAAAAAATTAAAAAAATAAAAAAATAAACGAGAGAGCACAACACTTCTCTCTCACAGAAGGCGATGAGGTCATCTCTTCTACCTTTGGCACCACTCTTAGCCGCCTAGGGCCTGTATGGTGGCATTTGGCAAGTAGAGACCTTCCTGTCCCTCAACAGCTTGACAGTCTGTTTGATGAACCCATGGATAACAGGTCCTGAACATAGCTAGGCTTCTGCAATAGCTTACTCATCTCAGGGTCCCTCAGTCACTGGTAGAGCCTTCGGTGACCCATTATCTCAGCCCTTAGAAGCCAGCAGGACTTGTCTGTCTCTGCTTGTGTTTCAGCTGGGAACATGGGTTGAAGTTTGGAGTTTTGGTTTCCCAGGGGCCTCTGTCCAGGGGTCATATGTTCTTCCCTGTTGTCCAGAGCCCCAGTTCTTTCGCTTCGAGGGTGTGTGGCTGACAGAAACTGGCATGGCGGTGCTGCGTAACCTGACCATGTCACCACTGCACAAGCGGCGCCAGCGGCGAGGACGGCTTGGCCTCCCAGGGGAGGCAGGGCTGGAGGGCTCTGAGCCCTCAGATGCTCTTGGCCCTGAGGACAAGAAGGATGGGGACCTGGACACGGACGAGCTGCTCAAGGGTGAAGGTTGGACTGGGGAACTGCAGAGAAAGGCAGATAGTGGGAGAGGCACAGCCTTTTGAAGTTGGGATGCTGGGTAGGGGCTGCACAGCCACTACTGGTCATCCTCCGGCACTGTTGGTTTTGTTCAGGTTACTGGGTTCCCTCTTGCAGGATGACAAGGATAAAAGGACCCATTCCTCTGATCCACTTGTCTCTTCTGTTACATGCAGGTGGTGTTGAGCAAATGGAGTGTGAAATTAAACTAGAAGGCCCTGGCAGCCCGGATGTAGATGCTGGCAAAGAGGAGACAGAAGAAAGCAAAAAACGCAAGCGCAAACCCTACCGTCCGGGTGAGGTCCTGGAGGGGGGCTGTAGGGCAGTAAGGGGCAACTTCTCACTTGTCTAGTGGCTTCTCTCCTGGAACTCACTCTGTAGGTCAGGCTGGCCTCAAACTCACGGAGATCTGCCTGCCTTTGCCTCCCAAGTGCTGGGCTTAAAGGCCACCACGCCCGACTCGGGTTCTCATTCTTAATTCTATTCTCTCACAGGCATTGGTGGTTTCATGGTACGACAGCGGAAGTCTCATACACGTGTGAAAAGGGGGCCTGCTGCACAGGCGGAGGTGTTGAGTGGGGATGGGCAGCCCGACGAGGGTGAGACGGGTGAGGGCACCAGTGGGGCCTGGGAAGAAGGTGGGGATCACAGCACATACCAGTAAGGCTAGGGTGTGAATTCACTATAAGGGCAAAGTGGGTGGAGAGTCAAAGTGGGAAGGAGTAGGTAGGAAGAGTCTCCCAATGGAGTTGAACTGGCATGCCTGGTGTCTCCAGAAAGCCTGAGCCCTTCACTTTTGTCTATAGTGATGCCTGCTGACCTGCCTGCAGAGAGCTCTCTGGAACAGAGCCTTGCTGAGGGGGATGAGAAGAAGAAGCAACAGCGAAGAGGGCGCAAAAAAAACAAGCTGGAGGACATGTTCCCTGCTTACTTGCAGGTAGGTTTCAGACTCACTGGGGTGAGGGAAGGGGCTGCACCCACAGGGCATTGAGAACCATTTCTTTTGACTCGCCCTACAGGAAGCCTTCTTTGGGAAGGAACTCCTGGACCTGAGTCGGAAGGCCTTGTTTGCAGTTGGGGTGGGCCGGCCAGGCTTTGGACTGGGAACTCCAAAACCCCGGGGAGATGGAGGTTCAGATAGGAAGGAGCTTACGGCTTTGCACAAAGGTTAGTTAATGGAGATGAAGTGTTCTGGGGCATCAGCCTGCCTTCTGCTTGGTAGTTGGCAAAGGTGTCAGATTGGAGGGGTCAACTAAGGGTGGACCAAGGGCCCCATTCTGGGCATCAGGTGTCATTGGTCTCTGATTAGAGTGGGACTGTTCTCATAGGAGATGATGGTCCTGATGCTGCAGATGAGGAGTCCCGTGGACCTGAGGGCATGGCTGACATACCAGGTGAGGGCTGCTGGGGGAATTGGGTCCCTTCTTGGTCTTGGTTGTTATCAGGTGGCTCTGCCCTAGGACATGGCCTGAATTGGAGCCTGGACACGGTTCCATGTCTCCTGTGACTCATACTGGCCTTAGTAGTATGTGGTGGCTCTATTCTGCTGACTGGTAGTTCTCTGCTATTACAGGGCTTGAGGATGGTGGTGTAAAGGCATCCCCAGTGCCCAGTGACCCTGAGAAGCCAGGCACCCCAGGTGAAGGAGTGCTTAGCTCTGACTTAGACAGGATTCCCACAGAAGGTGAGGCCTGCACAGGTCTTTTGTGTTTGAGGGCCCTCCACGGGGAAAGAAGGTCCTGTCTTGTGAACTATTGATCTGTCCTGGTCTAAGTGGGAGAGCACTGGTCACCCTCCTTGACCACAACCGTTTGTAGATCTGTGGTGGCCACAGCAGTGTGCTTTGTCATCCCCCCTTCCCCTAGAACTGCCCAAGATGGAGTCCAAAGACCTACAGCAACTCTTTAAGGATGTCCTGGGCTCAGAGCGAGAGCAGCATTTGGGCTGTGGAACTCCTGGCCTAGAAGGCAGCCGAACACCACTGCAGAAGCCCTTTCTCCAAGGTGTTATGGCAGGAGGGTGGTTCCAAGTTTGCCGTAGCCAATTTTGCTCCCTGAGTAGTAGGTCTGTTGCTTCTTTTTCTCTGACCCTGTTGCTCTTGTAGGTGGACTCCCTTTGGGCAGTCTCCCTTCCAGTAGCCCAATGGACTCTTACCCAGGCCTCTGCCAGTCCCCCTTCTTGGATTCTAGGTTGGTATCTGTGCATAACTTTCTTGGAGTCTCTTTTGTCCTTTCCCTCCACATGGGTCTGTGCCTTGCCTCCTTTGATTGTGAGCCACTGGGAGATTACCCTTGCTCTTTTGCCCCCTTGTTAGTGACACTCCTTAAGTGGGGCAGAGCAAGGGCTTGGGGTTGTGGGGTTCTGGTCTGGGGTGGGTCTTAAATCCCTGCTCTCTGTGACTCTCTGCCCCTGCGCCCCAGGGAGCGCGGGGGCTTCTTTAGCCCAGAACCCGGAGAGCCAGACAGCCCTTGGACAGGCTCAGGGGGCACCACACCTTCCACCCCAACCACCCCTACCACAGAGGGCGAGGGCGACGGGCTGTCCTATAACCAGCGGAGTCTACAGCGTTGGGAAAAAGATGAAGAGCTGGGCCAGCTCTCCACCATTTCACCTGTACTCTATGCCAACATTAACTTTCCTAATCTCAAACAAGATTACCCAGGTATCTCTGGGTGAGGTCAAGGGAAACAACCTGGCAGGTAGAGGGGGCATCTAAGTCTCTTCTGACTTGATATCGCTGTTTTCCAGACTGGTCTAGCCGATGTAAACAAATCATGAAGCTCTGGAGGAAGGTTCCAGCTGCCGACAAAGCCCCCTACCTGGTAAGATAGGGCATGGGCCAGCTTGAGACCTGAAGCAGAAGCATCTTTGCGGGCTCACCTCATGTCCTTCCACTCCTTTGTCCCTCTTCTCTTGTCTCCTCCCATCCCTAAAGCAGCTGGGTGAGGAAGGAGTGGTTTCTGGGGAGGTAGTGTGACAGATGTGAGGGCTGGGGTTTGGGCTTGAGGCCGAGCGTGAAGCCCTGTTATGTCCTGTGTCCCTCAGCAAAAGGCCAAAGATAACCGGGCTGCTCACCGCATCAACAAGGTGCAGAAGGTGAGTGGGTGGCCTTCCTAGGATTAGGGGGTGTGGATCATACCAACAGCGAAAAGCCTGACTGTGCTACTTGGTTTCTCTTTGTAGCAGGCTGAGAGCCAGATCAACAAGCAGGCCAAGGTGGGCGACATAGCCCGTAAGACGGATCGACCGGCTCTCCATCTCCGCATTCCCTCCCAGCCAGGGGCACTGGGCAGTCCGCCCCCTGCTGCGGACCCCACCATTTTCATCGGCAGCCCCACTACCCCTGCTGGCTTGTCTACCTCTGCGGACGGGTTCCTGAAGCCACCAGCGGGCACAGTGCCCGGCCCTGACTCACCTGGTGAGCTCTTCCTCAAGCTCCCACCCCAGGTGCCCGCCCAAGTGCCTTCGCAGGACCCCTTTGGACTGGCCCCTGCCTACGCCCCGGAGCCCCGATTCTCTGCGGCACCACCCACCTATCCTCCATACCCAAGCCCCACTGGAGCCCTTGCCCAAGCCCCGTTGCTGGGTACCACAACTCGATCTGGGACTGGCCATCCAGGGGAATTTCACACTACCCCACCAGGTACCCCCAGACATCAGCCTTCCACGCCTGACCCCTTCCTCAAACCGCGCTGCCCCTCCTTGGACAACTTGGCTGTGCCTGAGAGCCCAGGGGTAGCAGGAGGCAAGACTTCCGAGCCTCTACTCTCACCCCCACCTTTTGGGGAGTCCCGGAAGACCCTAGAGGTGAAGAGGGAAGAGCTTGGGGCATCCTCTCCTAGCTGTGGTCCCCCAAACCTGGGCTGTGTTGACTCACCCTCTTCAGGCCCCCACTTGGGTGGCCTGGAATTAAAGGCACCTGATGTCTTCAAAGCCCCCCTTACCCCTCGGGCATCTCAGGTAGAGCCCCAGAGCCCGGGCCTGGGTTTACGGGCCCAGGAGCCACCCCCTGTCCAGGCTTTGGCCCCTTCTCCTCCCAGCCACCCGGACGTTTTTCGTCCTGGTCCTTACCCTGATCCCTATGCCCAGCCTCCATTGACTCCTCGGCCCCAACCACCACCCTCTGAGAGCTGCTGTGCTCTGCCTCCTCGATCACTGCCCTCTGACCCTTTCTCCAGAGTTCCCGCTAGCCCTCAGTCCCAGTCCAGTTCCCAGTCCCCATTGACCCCACGACCTTTGTCTGCTGAGGCTTTCTGCCCATCCCCTGTCACCCCTCGCTTTCAGTCCCCTGACCCTTATTCTCGTCCACCCTCACGCCCTCAGTCCCGTGACCCCTTTGCCCCGTTGCATAAGCCACCCCGACCCCAGCCCCCTGAAGTGGCCTTTAAGGCTGGGCCCCTAGCCCACACTCCACTGGGAGCTGGGGGCTTCCCAGCAGCCCTGCCCTCCGGCCCAGCAGGTGAGCTCCATGCCAAGGTCCCAAGTGGGCAGCCCCCAAATTTTGCCCGTTCTCCTGGGACAGGCGCATTTGTGGGCACCCCATCTCCCATGCGGTTCACTTTTCCACAGGGGGTAGGGGAGCCTTCCCTAAAGCCCCCTGTCCCTCAGCCTGGCCTCCCCCCACCCCACGGGATCAACAGCCATTTTGGGCCTGGCCCCACCTTGGGCAAGCCTCAAAGCACAAACTACGCAGTAGCCACGGGGAACTTTCACCCATCAGGCAGCCCCCTGGGGCCCAACAATGGGCCCACAGGGGAGGGCTATGGGCTGTCCCCATTACGCCCCACGTTAGTTCTGCCACCTCCCACACCCGATGGATCCCTTCCCTACTTGTCGCATGGAGCCTCACAAAGGGCAGGCATCACCTCTCCTGTGGAAAAGCGAGAAGACTCAGGAGCTGCAATGAGCAGTAGTAGCTCCTTGGCAACACCTGAACTCTCAAGTGCCCAGGATGCAAGCATGTCTAGCCTCAGCCAGACAGAGCTGGAGAAGCAACGGCAGGTGAGTTTGTGTCCTGTAACTGGTCCCACAATGTTTGTACTCTCTCCACCAGCCCTATGATTACAATGGAATGGGCTTCTCTGTTTTCTGGACAGCGCCAGCGATTACGGGAACTGCTGATTCGGCAGCAGATCCAGCGTAACACCCTTCGGCAGGAGAAGGAAACAGCTGCAGCAGCTGCAGGTGCAGTGGGAACTCCAGGCACCTGGGGTGCTGAGCCCAGCAACCCTGCCTTTGAGCAGCTGAGTCGAGGCCAGACCCCTTTCACTGGGTCTCAGGTAGGTTAGATTGGCAAGGGGTGGTGTGGCCAGGGTACTGAAGGTGGCTACACCTTCATCTACTTCTGTCGTTTAGGATAAGAGCAGTATTGTTGGAATACCCTCAAGCAAGCTAGGTGGACCCATTCTGGGACCAGGAGCCTTCTCCAGTGATGACCGACTCTCCCGGCCACTTCCACCAGCCACACCTTCTTCCGTGGATCTGAACAGCAGGTGAGGTTCCAGGATGGTCTGTGTGTATGAGCATGCCTGCCTCTGCCTGCTTCTCTGCCTCTGATCTTTTTCCCTGTCCTTGATCCTTCTCTGTTCTCACTCTTCCTCATTCTTTTCCCTCGCTGTTTCTTTGACTTTTCTCACTATCCTGAGCTTGTCTTGTCCTCCTTGCTGATTGTTTCTCACAGACTACTGCATATTTTTCTAGGCAACTTGTCGGAGGTTCCCAGGCCTTCTATCAGCGAACACCCTATCCTGGGTCCCTGCCCCTGCAGCAGCAGCAACAGCAGCAATTGTGGCAGCAGCAACAGCAGCAGCAGCAGCAGGCAACAGCAGCAACCCCCATGAGACTTGCCATGTCTGCCCGATTCCCATCAACTCATGGACCTGAGCTTGGCCGCCAAGCATTAGGCTCCTCCTTGACAGGAGTCCCCTCCCGCCTTCCAGGCCCTGCTGAGCCAGTGCCTGGTCCAGCTGGTCCTGCTCAGTTCATTGAGTTACGACACAATGTGCAGAAAGGACTTGGACCTGGGGGATCTCCGTTTCCTGGTCAGGGCCCCCCACAGAGGCCCCGTTTTTACCCAGTAAGCGAGGAAGCCCATCGACTGGCTCCTGAATCTCTTCGGGGCCTGCCTGTTTCAAGCCTTCCTCCACAAAAACCCTCAGCCCCGCCAACCCCTGAGTTGAACAGCAGCCTCCATCAGACACCCCCTACCAAGGGTCCTGCCCTACCAGCTGGCTTGGAGCTGGTCAGCCGCCCACCATCAAGCACTGAACTTGGTCGTCCCCCTCTGGCCTTGGAAGCTGGAAAGTTGCCTTGTGAGGATGCTGAGCTGGACGATGATTTTGATGCCCACAAAGCCCTAGAGGATGATGAAGAGCTCGCTCACTTGGGTCTGGGTGTGGATGTGGCCAAGGGTGATGATGAGCTGAGCACCCTGGAAAACCTGGAGACTAATGATCCCCACCTAGATGACCTCCTCAATGGAGATGAATTTGACCTGCTAGCGTATACTGACCCTGAGCTAGATACCGGGGACAAGAAGGACATCTTCAATGAGCACCTAAGGCTGGTAGAGTCAGCAAATGAGAAGGCTGAGCGAGAAGCCTTGCTGCGTGGAGTGGAGCCAGTAACCTTGGGCCCCGAGGAACGTCCTCCCCCTGCCACAGATAACTCTGAGCCTCGCCTAACATCTGTGCCCCCTGAGGTGAAGCCCAAAGTGGAGGAGGGAGGGCGCCATCCCTCTCCTTGTCAGTTCACCATTAACACCCCCAAGGTGGAGGCAGCACCTCCTACCACTTCCCTCAGCCTGGGACTGAAGCCAGGACAGACTGTGATGAGCAGCCGGGAGGCTCGAATAGGTACAGGGTTCCCCAGCAGTGGGCACACAGCTGAGAAAGGCTCATTTGGGACCACGGGAGGAACACCAGCTCACTTGCTGAACCCTAGCTCACTGAGTGGCCCGGCTGGATCCTCCCTTTTGGAAAAGTTTGAGCTAGAGAGTGGGACCCTAACCTTGCCCAGCGGGCACGCAGCACCTGGAGATGAGCTTGATAAGATGGAGAGCTCATTGGTAGCCAGTGAGTTGCCCCTGCTCATTGAGGACCTATTAGAACATGAGAAGAAGGAGCTGCAGAAGAAGCAGCAGCTGTCAGCACAGTTGCAGCCTGCCCAGCAGCAGCAGCAGCAGCAGCACTCCCTCCTTCCCACCCCAGGCCCTGCCCAGGCTCTGCCTTTGCCGCATGAGGCTGGGCCGCCACAGCAGCTTACTCTGGGTCTTGGAAGTGCCCGACAGTCAGGCTTGGGCCAGTCACTGATGCCCACCCAGTCACCAGCTCATGCCCTTCAGCAGCGCCTGGCCCCATCTGTGGCTATGGTTTCTAACCAAGGGCATATGCTAAGTGGGCAGCAGGCAGGGCAGACAGGCTTGGTGCCCCAGCAGAGCTCACAGCCTGTGTTAGCACAGAAACCCATGAACGCCATGCCAGCTTCCATGTGCATGAAGCCCCAGCAGCTGGCAGTGCAGCAACAGCAGCTGGCTAACAGCTTCTTCCCCGACACAGGTAACTTCTTGGCATAGTTAAATGTGATGCTGCTCATCAAGTGGGCACTGACTCTGATGCCCTAAGATACGCCTTAGTTAAGGGATGTGGGACACCCGGGACTTCGGCTGAACAGCAGAGAGCTGTATGTAGAAAGCAGAAGCAAGCCGGGTGTGGTGGTACACACCTTTAATCCCAGCACTCGGGAGGCAGAGGCAGGTGGATCTCTGTGAGTTCAAGGTCAGCGTAGTCTACAAAGAGAGTCCAGGACAGCCAGGGCTGTTAGAGAAACCCCGTCTCGAACCACCCCCAAAAAAAAAAAAGGAGAAGCAGTGCCACCTTTGAGAGGAAAGCTGAATGAATGAGTGAGTGAACGAAGCCTGATTAGCAAAGGCTATGTCTTTGGTAAATTTGAGACTTAGAAGAGCTATAAAGATAAGCAGTTCAGGTAAATGAAAGACGAAGTTGTAGAGGTAAGAAAATGTGTGGAGAGACTGAATGGTACAGCAGAGGAGAACGGGCACTGATCTTATTTTGGGAAGAAAGGAAGTGCGGCCATATTGAGGAACCCCTCAAGCTGACTGAGTTTATTGAATAGTTCTTCTTCGTCAGGCAGTGCTATTTGCCAGTAGTTGCTTGAGTTCATCACAGCGGACTCATGAAATGAGTACTCTAGTTGGCTTCGATTACAGAAGAGGGAACTGAGGCATAAAAGTCAAGTAACCTGTCAGATTGTACTACTAACAGAGGTAGGTCTGAACTTAGCAGCATTAGAATTTCATGAAAGTGACATTAATTAGTACTTTACAAAGTCAAGAGTCAGTTTTCTGAGCAGGAGAGACACATAACAAAGTGTAGACCAGGCATGGTAGTGCACACCCCAGCACTGGACAGGCAGAGGCAGGTGGATCTCTGTGAGTACAAACCCAGCCTGGTCCACATAGTGACTTCCAAGACAGCCAGGGCTACATAGAGAGACCCTGTCTCAAATAAAAGCACCCTAAAACTAATGTTGTAGGATTTACATTTTGTTGTTGTTGCTTCTTTATTTTTTTTATTTTTGGTTTTTCAAGACAGGGTTTCTCTGTGTATCTCTGGCTGTCCTGGACTCTGCTTTGTAGACCAGGCTGGCCTCGAACTCACAGAGATCCGCCTGCCTCTGCCTCCCGAGTGCTGGGATTAAAGGCATGCGCCACCACACCCAGGTGTTGTTGCTTCTTTCTGGTTTTATTTGTTTGTTGGGGGTGCTGAAGAGGATGGTAAGAGTAGGTGGGAGGTGACATAGGTTCTCAAGTATCCCAGGATGACCTCAAGCTCACTGTTAACTGAGTATGAGGGTAAGTTGGGGATTCTCCTGTCTCTGTTCATCAAGTGCTGGAATTACGAGCATATACCACCATACCTACTTTATTCTGGTTTGGTTTGTTTTTTGAGCACAGGCTGGCCTTAAATGTAAAACCTTTCTATTGTAGCCTCTGAGTGCTGGGATTACAGATGTACATTACTGTACCCAGTTAGCTTTTTTTTCCCCAAAGTTCTAGGCTAGCAGGACAGTGGGTTATTGCGTGACAGTAGGTTATTTTGTGATGTTTTTTGTGTCACAAAAAGCTCTATTGTCTAGGGCTTTTCTTTTTTTTTTTTTTGGTTTTTCGAGACAGGGTTTCTCTGGCTGTCCTGGACTCGCTTTGTAGACCAGGCTGGCCTCGAACTCACAAAGATCTGCCTGCCTCTGCCTCCCAAGTGCTGGGATTAAAGGCGTGCGCCACCACCGCCCGGCTGTCTAGGGCTTTTCGACAGTGCCTCTACCTTGGGTTCTTTTTTTGTTTGTTTTTTGAGCTGCCACATGGGTGCTGGGATTTGAACCTGGGTCCTTTGGAAGATCAGCCATCTCTTAACTGCTGAGCCATCTCTCCAGCTTCCTGTGTATCCATGGCTGTCGTAGACTCACCTTGTAGACCAGGCTGGTCTTGAAAGCACAGAGATGCTCCTGCCTCTGCCTCCTGAGTGCTGGGATTAAGGGCATGCGCCACCACGCCTGGCTTACCTTGGGTTCTTGAATTGTGTTGGTTGTAGAATACTGCTTTTGTAGCTCAAAAAGTGTGCCTTCATTCTTGTCACATGACTCTATAGGACTATGACATAGGCGGAATAGCAGTCTTGGTCTCAAATCAAATAAGGGAAACTGAGGCTTAAAAAGCTGACTGAGTGACTCAACAAATGTTTACTGACTCCTTTTTCTTTTCTTTCTTGTTTTTCAAGACAGGGTTTCTTTGTGTAATAGGCCTGGCTGTCCTGGACTCACTTTGTAGATCAGGCTGGCCTTGAACTTGCAGAGATCCGCCTGCCTCTGCCTTCCTGAGTGCTGGGATTAAAGGCGTGCACCACCCACCATGCCTGGCAATTACAGACAACTGTGAACTGCCATGTGGGTGCTGGGATTTGAACCTGGGCCCTTTGGAAGATCAACCAGTATTCTTAACCGCTGAGCCATCTCTTCAGCCCTTACAGACAGTTTTGAACTGCCACGTGGGTGCTGGGATTTGAACCTGGGTCCTTTGGAAGATCAGCCATCTCTTAACTGCTGAGCCATCTCTCCAGCTTCCTGGCTCCTTTTTATTAGTCATTGTGTAAATAAAAGGACTATGTGTTCCATGAACATTAAACATTCTATCTCCAGGTTAACTGAATGGACTTGCCTCATCATTGTTCTACATGTAGAGGTCAGAGCATTGGAAAAACAACCATCATGCCCTAGAGCTTTGACTCTCAAACCCAGCTTACTTATTTCTTCCCTCTTCAGACCTGGACAAATTTGCTGCAGAAGATATCATTGATCCTATCGCAAAGGCCAAGATGGTAGCTTTGAAAGGCATCAAGAAAGTAATGGCTCAGGGCAGCATTGGGGTGGCACCTGGTATGAACAGGTGAGACTCAGGGCTGGTGTGGGGCTTGCTTTCCTGTCACATTTATTCTTGTGGTTCCCTCCCAACATGTCCCATTGCTTCGTGTTTGAACTGTGTCCTCCCTGACAGCATGATTCCCTATGCTTTATAAACTGTAGGCAGCAAGTGTCACTGCTGGCTCAGAGGCTCTCTGGGGGATCTGGCAATGATCTTCAGAACCATGTGGCACCTGGGAGTGGCCAGGTAAGGGGGAAGTAGGGACTTGTGTACTGTTTCACTGGGCTACCTTTTTCAGGGCCTGACATGGAACAGTATGACCTTTTAGAAATCTCTCTTACCACAGGAGCGGAATGCTAGTGACCCTTCCCAGCCTCGTCCCAACCCACCCACTTTTGCCCAGGGAGTAATCAGTGAGTATGGGCAAAGGAGGAGGGTACAAAGAAGTGGTTAGAAGGTCACTGTGTAAGGAGGTCCTAACATACTAGTTGTTGCGGATCCTAACATAGTAGTTGTGTTCCCAGATGAGGCTGACCAGCGGCAGTATGAGGAGTGGCTGTTCCATACCCAGCAGCTCCTACAGATGCAGCTGAAGGTGCTAGAGGAGCAGATTGGTGTGCACCGCAAGTCTCGGAAGGCCCTGTGTGCCAAGCAGCGCACTGCCAAAAAGGCTGGCCGTGAGTTTCCAGAAGCTGATGCTGAGAAACTCAAGCTGGTTACGGAGCAGCAAAGCAAGATCCAGAAGCAGCTGGACCAGGTGGGGAGAGCAGAGTTCAGCTTTGTACCCAGAAACCAGGGATAAGGGGCAGCGGGGGAGGGCAGTCTCCAGGCTGACCTCTGCACCCCTCCCATGCTAGGTCCGGAAACAGCAGAAGGAGCACACAAATCTCATGGCAGAATATCGAAACAAGCAGCAGCAGCAGCAGCAGCACTCAGCTGTGTTGGCTCTCAGCCCGTCTCAGAACCCTCGGGTACTGACTAAGCTCCCTGGCCAGCTGCCCCCTGGCCATGGGTTACAGCCACCACAGGCGCCTCCAGGTGGGCAGGCAGGAGGTCTCCGTGTGCCTCCGGGGGGTATGGTACTACCTGGACAGCCTGGTGGTCAATTCCTCAGCACTGCCTTGGCCCAGCAGCAGCAGCAGCAGCAGCAGCATTCTGGTGTGACTGGATCCGGGTCTGGTCCCTCAGGGAGCTTTTTCCCTGGCAATCTTGCTCTCAGAAGCCTTGGACCTGACTCGAGGCTTTTACAGGAAAGGCAAGTACAGCTGCAGCAGCAACGAATGCAGCTGGCCCAGAAACTGCAGCAGCAGCAGCAACAACAACAGCAACACCTCTTAGGGCAGGTGGCAATCCAACAGCAACAGGGTCCCGGAGCACAGAACCAGGCTCTGGGTCCCAAGCCTCAGGGCCTGCTGCCTCCCAGCAGCCACCAGGGCCTCCCGGTCCAGCAGTTGTCCCCACAGCAGTCACAGGGGACCCAGAGCATACTGGGTCCTGCCCAGGTGACAGCGCTGCAGCAGCAGCACTCTGGAGCTTTGGGTCCTCAGGGACCTCACAGACAGGTGCTTATGACTCAGTCCAGGGTGCCAAGTTCCCCTCAGCTGGCACAGCAGGGTCACAGCCTTATGGGACACCGGCTGCTCACAGCCCAGCAGCAGCAGCAGCAGCAGCAGCAGCACCAACAACAGGGATCTATGACAGGGCTTTCCCATCTTCAGCAGGGAATGATGTCACATGGTGGACAGCCTAAAATCAATGCTCAGGCCCTGGGCTCCTTACAGCAGCAGCAGCTCCAGCAGCAGCTGCACTTGCAGCAGCAGCAGCTCCAGCAGCAGCAGATGGGCCTCTTGAACCAGAGTCGAACTTTACTGTCTCCGCAGCAGCAGGTGACAGTTGGCCCTGGCATGCCAGGCAAGCCTCTTCAACACTTTTCTAGTCCTGGAGCCCTAGCCCCAGCCCTCCTCCTGACAAGCAAGGAACAAAACATTACAGAGACGGCGCTTCCTTCAGAGGTCACTGAGGGACCCTCGGCACATCAAGGAGGGCCGGCAGCAGTGGGGACTGCACCTGAATTGCTGTCTGTTGAAGCAGGGGAGGCAAAGCCCTCCATTTCTGGAGACCCCCAGCTCTTACTTGTGCAGTCCCAGGCTCAGTCCCAGCCCACCTCAGTGCAGCCTCCGCTAAGGCTTCCAGGACAACCCCAGCAGCAAGCTAGCTTGCTCCATACGGTAGCTGGAGGAAACCATGGTCAGCAAGTAGCGAGTGGACCCTCTTCTGAGGCCCCACCTGTACCTCACCTGCTGGCCCAATCCTCCGTTTCCTTAGGGGAGCAGCCTGGACCTATGGCCCAGAACCTGGGCTCCCAACAGCCCCTTGGGCTAGATCGACCTGTTCAGAATAACACAGGGCCACAGCCTCCCAAATCAGGACCTGTCTCTCACTCTGGGCAGGGTCCTCCTGGGGTGGGAGTCATGTCCACAGTGGGTCAGCTTCGAGCACAGCTCCAAGGGGTCCTGGCCAAAAACCCGCAACTGCGGCACTTGAGCCCGCAGC
The DNA here is from genome assembly GCA_907164525.1 of Lophiomys imhausi. Taxonomy (NCBI): domain Eukaryota; kingdom Metazoa; phylum Chordata; class Mammalia; order Rodentia; family Muridae; genus Lophiomys; species Lophiomys imhausi. The sequence goes on along the minus strand of CAJQZJ010033609.1, from coordinate 2,719,497 downwards.
AGCAGCAGCAGCTCCAGACGCTCCTCATGCAGCGCCAGCTGCAGCAGACTCAGGCAGTCCGCCAGGCCTCACCGTTCCAGGAGCCTGGTACCCAGCCCTCTCCCCTCCAGGGCCTCCTGGGCTGCCAACCTCAACCTGGGGGTTTTTCTGGATCTCAGACAGGACCCCTCCAGGAGCTAGGGGCAGGGTCTCGACCTCAGGGCCCACCCCGGCTCCCCGTCCCACAAGGAGCCTTATCTACAGGGCCAGTGCTTGGCCCTGCCCATCCCACACCTCCACCATCTAGTCCCCAAGAGCCAAAGAGACCTTCACAATTACCTTCCCCCAGTCCCCAGCTAACCCCCACCCATCCAGGGACTCCAAAGCCCCAGGGGCCAACCTTGGAACTGCCTCCTGGGAGCGTCTCACCTGCTGCTGCCCAGCTTGCAGATACTCTCTTTGGCAAGGGGCTGGGACCTTGGGACCCCTCAGACAACCTAACAGAAACCCAAAAGCCAGAGCAGAGTGGCCTGGTACCTGGGCATCTGGAGCATGTAAATGGACAGGTGGTACACCAGCCACCCCAGCTCAGCATCAAACAAGAGCCTCGGGAAGAGCCATGTGCCCTGGGTGCACAGGCAGTGAAAAGGGAGACCAATGGGGAGCCTCTTGGGACCCCAGGCACCAGCAACCACCTTCTGCTAGCAGGCTCCCGCTCAGAGGCTGGGCATCTGCTCTTGCAGAAGCTTCTGCGGGCAAAGAATGTGCAGCTTGGTGCTGGGCGGGGCCCTGAAGGCCTACGAGCTGAGATCAATGGGCACATTGACAGCAAGCTGTCCGGGTTGGAGCAGAAACTACAGGGTACTTCCAGCAGCAAAGAGGTGAGTACTCTGGCTAGAGTGGTGTGGCAGTGGGACCTCTAACTGTGGAGGTCAAATGAGCGGGGGCTAGGTTAGAACAGGTAAAGGCAAGGACCTTTACAGGGTTTCTCTGGTTTAGGATACAGCCACAAGAAAGCCTTTGATGGCGAAGCCTAAGCGAGTACAGAAGACAAGTGACAGATTGGTGAGCTCTCGAAAGAAGCTGCGAAAAGAAGATGGGGTCAGGGCCAACGAGGCCTTATTGAAACAACTGAAACAGGTGATCTCCGAGGAGCCAGTCCCCTGGTCTCTTCTCAGGATGGGGTGGCCTGTCCTCTGAGGTCTGAAGGGGTAGCTGTGACTGCTGCATCTTTCTAACTTTGTCATCTTGTCCTCTAGGAACTGTCTCAGCTTCCCCTGATGGAGCCTACTATCACTGCCAATTTTAGCCTCTTTGCTCCCTTTGGCAGTGGCTGCCTAGTCGGTGGGCAGAGCCAGCTCAGGGGGACCTTTGGAAGTGGGGCTCTGCACACCGGCCCTGACTACTATTCTCAGCTGCTCACCAAGGTCAGAAAAATGGCAATACTTTGTGGGAATAGGTTTCTTGGGATTGGAGGTGGGGAGGAAAGACTGGAGGGAAGTGCTGACATATTGTGGGGCCAGGAGATTATGCCAGTCTCCCTATGCCATCTTGCACACAACACCCACCCCACCCCCCAGAATAACCTGAGTAACCCGCCGACACCACCTTCGTCGCTGCCCCCCACCCCACCCCCATCGGTGCAGCAGAAGATGGTGAATGGTGTCACTCCCTCTGATGAGCTGGGGGAGCACCCCAAGGACGCAGCCTCTGCCCAGGACACTGAAGAATCGTTGAGGGGTGAGTGAGAAGCTGGTCTCCCTTCCCCAGTGGAGTTTGGTGGGTCAGTTCCAAGCGTAGAGTGGTGCCTTACCATCGGATACCAGAAGCGAATGGGTTCACACTGCCTTGTGCACTCATACAGAGACATCCGGTGGGAAGGGCCAGTTTATTGTTTGGCTCAGGACAAGGGTGGGCTTCTGGAATCTCGCAAAAACAACAGGGGAGGTGGGTAACAGGGTGAATCCGAATGAAGTTTTGTGAGAAGAAACAGTCCAGTGTTCATGGATATAGAGCCACAGTCTGACCTATATATTAATTGTAGCACATAAGTGTATTTTGATGTTTTACTTAGATCAAGTAGCTTGATTGACTTGTGTGAGCCTTCATTTCCTCCATGTAGCCTGGATACTGTAAAATTCATATCATTTCAAAAGCTAGAAGATTTAAATAAAGAGTGGTATGGTAGCCGGGCATGGTGGAGCACACCTTTAATCTCAGTACTTGGGAGGCAGAAGCAGACAGATCTCTGTGAATTCGAGGCCAGTGTGGTCTACAAAGAGAGTCTAGTACAGCCAGAGCTATTACACAGAAAAATCCTGTGTCTAAAAACCACAAGAAAAAAAGAAAAAAAAAGAGTGACAACTCCTGCCTATTATCTGGGTCAAAACTGAAGAGGAAAGGCAGCAGGCATGGGTTTGAAGTCAGCCAGCCTGTGTACATAAGTGAGTCCCTGTCTTTAAATGAATATGGCACATAAGAAAGGCGTGGTGTCTCATTCTCCTGCCCCAAACTGTTAGTTGAGTAGATAGTTCATCACAGTAGCTAGTTGAACCTGAAATGCTGGGGACAGAGCACCACCTCCTCTCCACGCTTACCTTGACTGTTCTCTTCCCCCACCCCCAGGTGCTGCAGAGGTGAAGAGTTTAGACCTGCTGGCTGCTCTGCCTACACCCCCTCACAATCAGACTGAGGATGTCAGGTAGGGACCAGGGCAGAGGACAAATGGCCTGGTATTTCCTTAGCTGGGGGCAGAGTTCAGTTAAGGCCACACCGCCTGATCTCGAGCTCTGAGAGGAGAATCCATGGGACTGTACCGACACCTGTTTGCGTTTGGCCCCCAGGATGGGGAGCGATGAGGACAGCGACTCTCCTGATAGCATCGTGCCAGCTTCGTCCCCTGAGAGCATCCTTGGGGAAGAGGCCCCACGCTTCCCTCAGCTGGGCTCTGGCCGGTGGGAGCAAGACAACCGGGCCCTCTCCCCTGTCATCCCTATCATCCCTCGTGCCAGCATCCCTGGTGTGTGCTAGTCATGGCATGGGCCAGGTCCAATGTGGCTGGGTTGTCAGAAGCCAGGGGCTAGGGTGGTGGTGGAAAGTGACTGAATCTACACAAGTTTTTCTTTGTTTTTCATCCAGTCTTCCCAGATACCAGACCGTATGGGACCCTTGACCTGGAGGTCCCTGGAAAGCTGCCTGCTACAGCTTGGGAAAAGGGCAGAGGAAGTGAGGTGTCAGTCATGCTGACAGTCTCTGCTGCCGCTGCCAAGGTGTGTCCTAGGGGACCTCGAGACCAAAGAGAGCTTGGGTCAGAGGACAATCTTCAGAGCTTGTCTAAAAAATTATAGCTGTCCCCAGATATTTGTACCTGCTTTGTTTGAAAGGCTGGGCTAGGGACTGTGGGCTGAGCGAGGGAAGTAGGCCCCCTCTTAGGGCTCATCATCCACGGATAAAGACAGACAACCAACCGACTGACTGTCAAGTGACAAATGCTACAAGACCTCGCTCTTCCAGTCACTTTTTTTTTTTTTTAGTTTTTCGAGACAGGGTTTCTCTGTGTATCTCTGGCTGTTCTGGACTTGCTTTGTAGACCAGGCTGGCCTCAAACTCACAGAGATCCGCCTGCCTCTGCCTCCCAAGTGCTGGGATTAAAGGCGTGCGCCACCACCGCCCGGCTTCCAGTCACTTTTGGTAGAACCCTGCTACAGGGTTCTATGGGTAAAGAAAGTTGGGAAGTTAAAACAACAGTACAAGCTTCTTTGCAGACATTGGCATTAGCATTTCCTCTGTGGAGCTCCTGTGTGTACCTGACATGGTTTAGGGAAGTTGTATGAGGAGAAGTCGAGCATGGAGCACCGACCACCACCCCTATGTGTGTGGGGGGTGGGGTGCGTGCGTGCGTGCCACCCTTGTCTTTACCTAGCAGTGCTCAGTGAAGACGCTGCTGATGTGTTTTCTCCTGTCCTTTGTTGTGCCCCAGCAGAACTTGAACGGTGTGATGGCTGCGGTGGCAGAGTTATTGAGCATGAAGATGCCCAGCTCCTATGAGGTGCTGTTTCCAGATGGCCCTGCTCGGGCAGGCCTTGAGCCTAAGAAGGGGGAAGCCGAAGGTCCTGGTGAGTAGAGCTGGAGACCGCCTTCAGATAAGAGAGGAGTTCTGGTGGAAGACTGACGCTTTTCCTTTCTATAGGTGGGAAAGAAAAAGGCTGGAGTGGCAAGGGCCTGGACACTGGACCTGATTGGCTAGCGCAGTTTGATGCAGTGTTACCTGGCTGTACCCTCAAGAGCCACTTAGACATCTTGAGCCTCTTGAAGCAGGTGGGTCTTGGGGAGAAGGGACAGTTTTAGAAGAAAGTACTCCTAGAACAGAAGATAATGGGCTTTTGAGGGAGTAAAGTCTGGTTGAGAGGAGGGAAGGGCTAGCTAGCTGAAGAACTGACACTAACATCCAGGGGCCCCTCCTGTAGGAGAGTCCTGCCTTAGAGCCGTCCACCCAGCACAGCTACACCTACAATGTCTCCAACCTGGACGTGAGGCAGCTCTCCGCGCCCCCTCCTGAGGAACCTTCCCCACCTCCATCTCCTTTGGCACCCTCCCCTGCCAGCCCCCCTGCTGAGCCCATGGTTGAACTTCAGGCTGAGCCATCTGCAGAGCCATCAACCCCTTCACCTCTACCACTGGCTTCATCCCCTGAATCTGCCCGGCCGAAGCCCCGAGCCCGGCCCCCTGAAGAGAGTGAAGATTCCCGCCCCCCACGCCTCAAAAAGTGGAAGGGGGTACGCTGGAAGCGGTTGCGGCTACTGTTTACCATCCAGAAGGGCAGTGGGCGACAAGAGGATGAACGGGAGATGGCAGAGTTTATGGAGCAGCTCGGAACAGCCTTGAGACCAAACAAGGTGCCTCGAGACATGCGACGATGCTGCTTCTGTCACGAAGAGGGGGATGGTGCCACCGATGGGCCAGCCCGCCTGCTCAACCTTGACCTGGACCTCTGGGTACACCTCAACTGTGCCCTGTGGTCCACGGAAGTATATGAGACCCAGGGTGGGGCATTGATGAATGTGGAGGTTGCCCTACACCGAGGATTGCTAACCAAGTGTTCCCTGTGCCAGCGAACTGGTGCCACCAGCAGCTGCAATCGCATGCGTTGTCCCAATGTCTACCATTTTGCCTGTGCCATCCGCACTAAGTGTATGTTCTTCAAGGACAAGACTATGCTGTGTCCAATGCACAAGATCAAGGGGCCCTGTGAGCAGGAACTGAGCTCATTTGCTGTCTTCCGGAGGGTCTACATCGAGCGAGATGAGGTGAAGCAGATCGCCAGCATCATCCAGCGGGGAGAACGGCTACACATGTTCCGAGTAGGAGGTCTTGTGTTTCATGCCATTGGACAGCTGCTCCCACACCAGATGGCTGACTTCCACAGTGCCACTGCCCTCTATCCTGTGGGCTACGAGGCTACTCGCATATACTGGAGTCTTCGTACCAACAATCGCCGCTGCTGCTATCGCTGTTCCATCAGTGAGAATAATGGGCGGCCAGAGTTTGTGATCAAAGTCATTGAACAGGGTTTAGAGGATCTGGTCTTCACTGATGCGTCTCCCCAAGGTGAGCAGTGCAGTATAACTGGGCAAGTTTTCCCAGAAGTCTCTTTACAGAGAAAGAAACTACATAGCTTTTGTGTGTGCAGAGCCCAGCCCCTACCTCACGCAGCAAGGTATCTTGAAAACCTCGAGTAATGGAGTTCAGCCTTACTCCATCACTTTAAATACCTTTGCAGTTGGAAAATATTTTGCTTGCCCAAGCGTACTGCCTCACACCTGTAACCCCAACACTAGGGAGATTAAGGCAAGATGATCCTGAGTTCAAGGTTGTCCTTAGCTATGTAGTGAGCTGGAAACCAGCCTGGGCTACAGGAGACTTTTTTCTCAAAAAAAAAAAAAAAAGTTTCCTATTTTAGCTTTTTTTCCCCATAACCTTGGTAGATTAAATGATGTTTTGTGTGCATGTATGTTTTGGTTTAGGGTTTTTTTTGTTCTTGTTGGTTTTTCTTTTTTTTTTTTTTTTGGTTTTTCGAGACAGGGTTTCTCTGTGTAGCCCTGGCTGTCCTGGACTCACTTTGTAGACCAGGCTGGCCTCGAACTCGCAAAGATCCGCCTGCCTCTGCCTCCCAAGTGCTGTGGTTTTTGTTCTTGAGACAGGGTTTCTCTGTGTAGCCCTGGCTGTCCTGGAACTCACTCTGTAGACCAGGCTGGCCTCCAACTCAGAGATTCACCTACTTCTGCCTCTCAAGTACTGAGATTAAAGGCATGTGCCATCACCACCTGGCCTGTTTTTGTTTCTTTGATTTTATTTATTTATTCTAAGTGTATTTGTGTTTTTCCATGTATATGTCTGTATTTCACATGGAGGAGTTACAGTTGTGAGCCACCACATGGGTGCTGGGAATTAAACCCGGGTCTGCTGAAAGAGCAGCCAGCGCTCTCAACCATCAGACCATCTCTCCAGCTAAAACATCTTTGGTTTCCTGTTTTTGTTTTTTTAAGATAGACAGTGTTTTTTTCTCTCTCTCTCTTTCTGTCTCTCTCTCTCTCTCTGGGGCAGGGTTTCTTTATGTAGCCCTGGCTGTCCTGAAACTTGCTCTATAGACCAGGCTGTCCTCTAATTCACAGAGATCCCCATGCCTTTGCCTCCTGGAGTTCTGGGATTAAAGGCTTATGCCATTACACCCAGTTGAATGATGGTGTTTTGAGATCCTTTTGTAAACTATACAGTTTTAAATTCCTTTTTCTGCCATAATGTAAAATTCTTTTTAGAGTTTTGTTTTTGTGGTACTGGGGATGGAACCTAGGACTATGGATATGCTAGGCAAACTTACACCACTGAGCTACAGCCCTACGTCACCCCCTTCAAAAACTTTTTTAATTTTAATTTTTGTGTATATGGGTGCTTTCCTGTATGTATGTCTGTGTATCACATGCATACAGTGCCCATGGAGGCCAGAAGGGGGGGGTGTGTTGGATTCCTTGGGACTAGAGTTAAAGATGCAGGCTTCTGCATACTGAGAACTGAACCCGGGTCCTTTGGAAGAGCAGCCATCGTTCTTAACTGCTGAGGCCATTTTTTTTTTTTTTTTTTTGGTTTTTCGAGACAGGGTTTCTCTGTGTAACAGCTCTGGCTGTTCTGGGCTCGCTTTGTAGACCAGGCTGGCCTTGAACTCACAGTGATCCACCTGCCTCTGCCTCCCAAGTGCTGGGATTAAAGGCGTGCGCCACCACGCCTGGCTTGAGGCCATTCTTTTCTATCTTTGTTTCTGTGTTGATGATAAATAAGGCAGCAGGAAGTATATTTTATTGAGCGTGTACTGAGTCACAGTTCAGTCAGAGTGGTTCATATAGTTTGCTGGGTCTATGCAACCCTAAAAGTGAGCACTGAAATTTTATGCAGTGTCGACTGATGGAAGTCTTGTGAGGAGAAGTGGGCATTTGACTTAAGTCTCATAGCCATTACTCAAACTTCTACATAATCATCCCTGCTCCAAAGCATGTGTGTTCATTCAGTAAGAACTGTGGCTTCTGCTAGGTCTCTGGGCCCTATGTATGTCTCTCTGTGTCACAGGCTCTCTCATTCCTCTCCAAAATGGAGACCAGGAGGAGTCCTCAAGAGTCACAGGGAGGTGATGGCCATATTGTGGAAAGTAGAGCTCAGGAATGGGGTTATAGGCTGGAGATCAGTAAGCAAATGTTACTCTAAAGGTTGCTGCCTGTCTCACGTCTAGCTGTGTGGAACCGCATCATTGAGCCTGTGGCTGCCATGAGAAAAGAAGCTGACATGCTGAGGCTCTTCCCTGAGTACCTGAAAGGCGAAGAACTCTTTGGGCTGACAGTGCATGCTGTGCTTCGCATAGCTGAGTCGGTGAGCAAGCAGCAAGGAGCTTGGGGCAAGGTGGGTGCTGGGAGTATTGGTCCTGTGTCAGAGGAGCTAAGGCAGCGATCCCTGTGCCCACAGCTACCTGGGGTGGAGAGCTGTCAGAACTATTTATTCCGCTATGGGCGCCACCCCCTAATGGAACTGCCACTCATGATCAACCCCACTGGCTGTGCCAGATCGGAACCCAAGATCCTCACACACTACAAACGGTGAGCTTGTGCAGCTGGGCCATGGGCTGTGGTTGTGGACATGGGTAGGACCATCCGGCTGCGTTCTGAGGGTTTGAGATACAGGTCAGAGTTGTTTCCAAGAACCTGGGAAGTCACCCATAGCCCTGACTAGAACTGCACAAATGTCCCTGGGGTATCCCTGTCCTCTTCCCTACTCAGCTCGGGTGCACTGAGTTGACCAGGAAACAGGACAGAGTACTCTTGGGTACCCGGGGAATGGCTGCTGGGGAGGTTCTTGGTACACAATGGAGAAATATATATATAAGGGAGCTGGTCACTTCTTTCTTCTTTGGTTTTGCTTCCAGAGGGGCTGGTGATACTCCCAAACTTCAGACACCCCTTGAGTGCTAGGGCACCTTCCCTTTCCAAAGCTGAGTTGGTTTAGAAATAAATAATTAGAAATATTATAGAAAAGTAATACAACCTTACATTTGTATAGCACTTTATACTTTTTTTTTCAAAGCGTTTTCACATCCATTATCTCATTTGATCCTCACAACAACCTTATGAGGTAGGTAGGGCAGGTGGTATGATCCCCATTTTATAGCTGAGGAAACTGAAGCCCAGGAGGACTGCGTGACTAGATAAAGTTCACACAGCTGGGATTAGACCCTCCTCTTAACTTGTGGGTTACTGGTCTTTCTGTGTACCACAGTAACCTAATCCTTGGGTAGAGGGAGGCAGGATCCATTGTACAGGGTTTTCCATAAAGGCCTTTGGTGGCTCGACGGCTGTAGTTAGCCCTAGTCCTTGAAGCTCTACAACAGTGGTTTTCAAACTGTTTAAAGTAGACGTGTTCCCAAAGCCCCAGAACACAGAAGCCAGTGGGCAGAGTCGCCCTTTTGTGTGTAATTTCAACTTCCTAAGATTGGATTTAGCCAGTGGAACTCCCATTTTCACCTATGGATTGGAGTTGCATTCAGCATTTTACTGAAGAAAAGAATCTGCTAAATAAAACTGAAAAGCACCCCAAGTGTTTGAAAACCACTGCTCTGGGCAAGACTTTGGCAGGCTCCTGCCTGGTAGCAGTCATTCCCCTGCACTGAGCCGTCTGCACAGAGCCCAGTGCTGTGCTGCAGAACTGGACGGTCGAAAGAGAGACCAGGGACCATCTTCAGGCTGTGAATTCACAGCCACTTAGAAATCAGATCAAGCCACTGTGGTCCACATGGCCCCCATGTTCAGGGCTTACAGCATATGCAGGAGGTAGGACTCATGATTGAACAAGCCATCAGCTTAAATTCTGGGTCTGGATTACTTGGGGAAGACCTCAGAGTGTGGCCTTGAGCACGGTTTGGCAGGAGGGTGGCAGAAAGTACGAAATGGGAGAGCAGGCTCAGTGTAGGGGAATTGGTGCCTCTTCCCTCTCTATACTTCCTCCCTACCCTGGGTGGTCTCTGCTACCCAGGGTGTCCAGAAGGGTCCCAGTATCAAGTTGCTGCCTCTTCCAAGATGAGACCCAGGTGCCTCTACTCCACTCCACTCCCAAGGCAGCAGGCACTTGTAGTAGTTGCTGACAGACACGCCCCTAGCTAGCACATTGTGTTCCCAGGGAGGAGGTGGGCGATGTGTGCTTGGTCTGTCTTGTCATGGACTGTATCACCTCCCAGGCCCCATACCTTGAACAGCACCAGCATGTCTAAGGCATATCAGAGCACCTTCACAGGCGAGACCAACACCCCGTACAGCAAACAGTTTGTGCACTCCAAGTCATCTCAGTACCGGCGCCTGCGCACTGAGTGGAAGAACAATGTTTATCTGGCTCGTTCTCGAATCCAGGGCCTAGGGCTCTATGCAGCCAAGGACCTAGAAAAGCACACGATGGTCATCGAGTACATTGGCACCATCATTCGCAATGAGGTGGCTAATCGACGGGAGAAAATCTATGAGGAGCAGGTACTACGGGATGCCTAGGGACTGGTGTGGTGGAGAGTCCACCCTCTGCCAAAGAACAAGGGACAGGTTTGGATCCAGAGGTAGTTGGAAAACTGTGCAGGAGAAATTTGGTCATGTCAGATAAGCCCACTGCCTGGGCTTGCTTCCTAACATTCTTTTTCCTTCCACGACTTCACCCTTTCTGTAGAACCGAGGCATCTACATGTTTCGGATAAACAATGAACACGTGATTGATGCTACATTGACAGGAGGCCCTGCCAGGTGAGAGGAAGGATTTCAGTGTCTCTGGTTGGCCATTTTGTGGGTGTCTCCTGGTATCATTGACGCTGACTTTGTCCTGCCACCCAGGTACATTAACCACTCCTGTGCCCCTAACTGCGTAGCAGAGGTTGTGACATTTGACAAGGAGGACAAAATCATTATTATCTCCAGCCGGCGAATCCCCAAAGGAGAGGAGGTGAGAGGAAACCTCTTCCTGTGCCACTCCCCGGAGCTGGGTTCCAAGGCTACTGCCCTCAGGTGGCATCTTGGTTTGCCCCCTACCTTTGTCCTCATGAAGCATACCTTGATTCTGTCCTCTCTTCTTTCCAGCTGACCTATGACTATCAGTTTGATTTTGAGGACGATCAGCACAAGATCCCCTGTCACTGTGGAGCCTGGAACTGTAGGAAATGGATGAACTAAGAAGCTCTGAGGCTGCCAGGCAGGGGAGTCCCCCCAACCCCTCCGCCTCTTCCCTGAAAGGGATGAGGGGGAAGAGAGGTAGCAGCCGGAGCCAGGACCCAGGGCTGGGGCTGCCGGCAAACCGGAGCCCCTGGAGCAGGAGGCTGGGGTGGGAGGACCCTAGGCCAAGCCTACCCTGGGCACCAGGGACAACCTTCTTCCCTGCCACCGGCCCTTAGGCTGGCATCTGCCCCCAGCTCCAGGAGGGGACAGACAGAAGCAGCCACTGGGCATCTCAGGTTTGAGGGGGATATGGGCCGGGAACTACCCAGAAGCAGCGTCTGGGAGGCAGCAGGGAGCAGGGAGGAGGATGTGTGGCCGGGCCTCACAGCCCTGCTGCCTCCACCCACCTCTCTGGCCCAACTCAAGGCTGCAAAGAGACTTGACTAAGCTTGACAATCCCAAAGGCCGGGTCCCACACCTGGCCCTGCCTGCCGGGTCCTGCCCCTACCCTCACCCCCAACCCCTTCCTCTCTCTCTGTCTCTGTCTCCCTCTTTTCCTCTGTGTTTCTGTCTCTCTATGGGTTGTGTTTCCTTGTTTTCCACTCTGACAAATGCAACATGATGGGAAAGAGGCATCCAGATGCCCAGGAGGGCATGCTGGGCAAGCCGGGCAAGGAGACCCCGCACCCACACCTACCTCATTTAAGTGTTGGATTGTTTGCTGTTTTGAAATGTGAGACCCTCTCCAAGCCCCCTACTGCCCCAACTCTCTCCCCCACCTCACTGCCCTCTTCTAGTGGGTGGAAGGGGGGTAGGAGAAGGAAAACAACAATAACAACAAACAAAAATCCATCTTTGTTTTTAATTATGGGCATGGGATGGTGGCTGAGGCGAATGGTGATGAAGATTGGAGATGACTGGTCCATAGTTGCTCTAGAACTTCCTTCTCCATCTGGACATGGAGGCAGGAGGGGTGTGCTAAACCTAGGACCAGGATCTCTTTCTCCTGTTTTCCCAGCCTCATCCTGAGCCCATTTGCCCTCCAGCCCCTGGACGGGGTGTGGGGGGTAGGGTGAGGGCTACCCCTGAGTGGCATGCCCGTACCCAATGAGGCAGGGTGTGGCCCAGAGCTCTCACTTTTCCCTCAGTCACCAAACTGCTGCTGGTCTGGTGGGAATGGGTGGTGATGTGGGGGTGGGGAGCTTAGTGTCAACGCGGGGAGGGTGGGGGGTATTTATCTATTTATACATGGGATTGTACATAGTCTTGTGGGGCACGGGGGAGCCGGCCGGAGGTGAGAGCCCTCCCCTCTCCCCCTACCCCCGGGGAGAGCAAATGTAAAACTACTAATTTTTGTGCTTTATATATTCTATATAAATATATCTATTTTCTTTTTACAAAACCAGTTTATAAATGGTAGGGGGGTGTGGGGCGGACACATGGAGCTCCCCTTGTGGGGGGGCCCCTCCACTACCCAACCTACCGCCCTTTCCTCACCCCCCTCCCCACCCCCTGGCTATGACTGCTGTAAGGTGGGGGTATAGAGAGAAGCTGGGTGATTCTCACCCTGGTTGTATAGTTGGACTATGTTATAACGCACAAAAGTAAGCTGGCCCCAGGGGAGCCAGAGGGCGATGGGTATCCTTATCTTTCTTTCTCCTTCCTCTTCCTGCGGGTGGTGGTAGGGTTAGGGTGTGTGAGCCTCAGACCCCTGTCTGGCAGGGGCCGAGGGGATGAAAATGAACCTTACATGCAGTTCTCTCCCAGGGGCTGAAGGCAAAGGGCATTTTGTAATTAATATTTTCAAGAATCAGATTATCTGGATTGTAGAGCTGGGCTTGATGGTGGCAAATGGGCAGGCCTGCTGGAGGGGTAGCGCGGTTGCTGTTGTGATCTTAGGTTTGGTTTTGTTTTAAATCTGGGGGATTGTGGATTTATGGGGTAGGGAGATTTTTTTTCTGGCTTTTATTTTATTTTATTTTTTTAAGCTGCTTCCTCAACTGTTTCAATCTGCAGATGTTTAAGAGAATAACAACTCCAACTCCCCCATACACTCCCACAGAAACCATTGTAATTAGATCAGACAGTGGGAAAACTGGGCTGCTGTCCCCAAAGCCACAGAGCTGAAAGGTCTAAGCATTAGGTGGGGGAGATTGTCTCCTGTGAGTCCCGGCTCTGGTTGGGGCTTGGGCCCTAGAACTGGGAAAAGGGAGGGGGCAGACTTTGTAAGCATATGCTAGGTATCCGATAGTCCTATAGAGTCTAGTGAAGAAACCTTATACAGTTTTTAATTTTTATATAAAATATAACTCAGACCCACGCTACAAGGTTGGAATTTTGGTTGTTGGTTTTTTTGTTTTGTTTTGTTTTTTGAAGTACCCCGCCTGTATAATTGCATCAGAATCCCACCTCCCTGTGTTTGTATTTTGGGTTGGTTTACACTTGCACATACTCAATTTTCAGTTTCTCCCTTTTACCTTCTACCCTCACCTCCAGGACCCTCCCCCTTTTTAAAAAAATAAATCGCTGACAAGTGTGAATCCCGTGAAGAACTTTATTTTGTGTTGTGTGTATCCTGTACAGCAAGGTTGGTCCTTCGTAACAACGGATGAAATGGTTCCCTTTTTTAAAGCGCTCTCTCTTCCTCCACCCCCAGCGCCCCTGTCCCTGGCATGTTTTGTATCAGCGATCATTCTGAACTGTACATAATTTATGTTGCGAGAGGCAAAGGGCAAGTTTTGGATTTTGCTTCTTCAAAGTTTGTTTTTAAACGACAAATAAAAAGAGAACATTTTAAATACAAGCGCCTCCGTCCCATAACCCTCGTCATTAGCCAGATCTTAAGGTCCTGGAGACCTGGGGGAGGGAAGTTTTACAAGCCAGGCTCAGCCAACTGCCGGAAGGGTGGGTTCCCCGCCTTCCGCCCTGGGGCTGAAATGTGGTGACGTGAGCGGAAGTGGTGCGAGGCACCGGATGTGGGGCGGGGTCTGCGGCGAGGCAGCTTTCTAAGCTGAGAAACTGGCGGGCGTTTGCAATGGAGTCGGTGAGTGGCGCAGGAGGGCGGCTGGGGGCGCTGTGGAGCCGGAGACCCCCCATTAGGAGCCGGGGAGGGCCAGGCTTGGCGCTGGAGTCCCTGACTCCCGCCCCCGCCTCCTGGGTCTGAACCACACCCGTGCCTGCCAGGTGTCCGCGGCCCCCTGAGAGCGGGCTGTGAACTTGGAGCCCACGAACGCCATGGTAATCTTAGCCTCCTGCCTGTGAGTGCCTCAGGCCCTTTCAGAAGTTTGCATGAGAGTGGGGTTGTGATCCCGCTTATTAGGTGAGCGAGCCCCGCTTGCAAGGAGCTCCAGGATCCCGTTTGTGTGTCTGTTTACTGCAATTCTTGGCGTGGACACCTGAAACTCTACTGCATCCAGCGAGGTTCCTCCGTTCATTTAATAAGTCCAAGAATTGAGGTTTCGTGAAGGAAGGACTCGAAGAGGCCACTGTGTCCCTTGGACAAGTTTAGGTCGCGTCCTGATAAGTGACGTTATCCATGCTGTTGACAGCTAGTTCTTGGCAAGGAGCGTTGACCAATGGTGACGATCCCAGTCAACTTCTTACAGATGCTGCAGGATATCTGCTATCTATCTCATTCACAGGATCCTTTCTCTACCATTCGGAAAGCCCACCCATCGACTTCCTGTTCCATCGTTTTTTGTTTTGTTTTTAACCTCATATCCTCTGTGGGCAGCTTAGATTTTGTCACCTGTCACTGTAGATGTGTGACCCCTGCAGGTTTCCTCCTTTTCTTTGAGTCAGTTACTTGCCCAGAGTAATTTTTGCGCCACACCTTTGTCTGCAGAGTAGTATGACCTTAACTTAAAGAAGAAAGCATAGTGGTAAAGTGGTTTGCAACTGATCATCCAAGTAAGGATTTCACTTTGTACAAAGAAAGATCATTTTAAGCAAAAGTAGTCTGATTATATTAAATTTAAAACTATACCATTATTTTTTACTTGTCGAAGATTTTTGTTTTTCAAGTCACGGCTTCTCTGTGTAGCCCTGGCTGTCCCGGACTCACTCTGTAGACCAGGCTAGCCTTGAACTCACAGAGATCCACCTGCCTCTGCCTCCTGAGTGCTGGGATTAGAGGCATGCGCCACCACGCCCGGCCTTTGAGAATGTTTTTAACAGCTTTCTGTGAATAGACTGAACCACTTCAGAAAGTAAGTTTTTATTTTGGAGTGTGTGTGTGTGTGTGTGAGAGAGAGAGAGAGAGATTAGAGATTGGGGAGGGCAAGGGTGCACAGATGCCATGGGATGAATGTGGAAGTAAAGGACAGCTTTCTGGAGTTGGTTTCCTCCTCCTACCCTAACGTGGATTTGGGTATCAAGCACAGGTCATCCGGCTTATGAGGTAAACTCTTTTACTCACTGAACCATCTTGCAAGCCTTGGAAAGTACTTTTATGTGGCTGAAGATGAAAATCTTCTCCAGATGGGCTGCTTTGATTAGAGAACTTGGTCAAAGCACCAAGCAAGGAGGCTTGTGGGACAAGGAGAACAGTATTGGGAACTCTGTGCGACTGCGGGTGTGGCTTAGTGGGAGACTCTTTACCTCGGATGCTCAAGACGGCAGTGCGATCATTTAAAGTTTAGAGAGCCTTAGAGGAGGTGCGGAGTGAACAGTAAAGACTAAGTCAGGGTTGTGAAAACGGAGATGAATCCGAGGGGTCTTTTAATGTTAAAAGCCCTTACATGTTAAGGAAAGCAGAGCAGAACCGCAGTCCCAGACACTGGGCAGAGTTGCGCTAGAAAAAAAGTCACAGGCTGAGAACAGGATTGAAGGACAGATATTCTGTATAAAAGTTTTATAGTATCTGTAATACATGGTGGCACATACCCGGACTTTGGAAAGCAATTTTGTCTTAGTGTCAGATCTAGCCTCCATTTCTGCAATAATAGTTTACACTTGTTTAGTACGGTAATATATTCTTGGTTCCCTAAGATGTTTCGTTTTGGGTGTTTTGTTGTTGTTATTGTGATTCAGGGTCTAATGTAGCACAGAGTAACCTTGAACTCAGTCTGTAGCTAAGGCTGGTCTTGAACTGGTAATCCTAGAACTCCACCTCCTGAACACTGGGATTACAATCATGCACCACTGTACAGGACTCAGTTTTATTAAAAGAAGAGGGGAGTGGCCATAATTTGCCCACTTGTGGAGAAACAGGCAGAAGGATAAAAACATGTTTAATTGTGTCTGTGGTGCTTAGCTTTGTCAACCTGATACGACCTAGAATCACCTGGGAAGACAGTCTCAATGAGGGATTATCTATCTACATTTGATTGGCCTGTGGGTCTATCTGTGGAGTACTGTCTTAGTAATTGACACGGAAAAACCCAGCTCACTGAGCAGCACCATTCTAAACAGTGCAAGAGTGGAGAAGCGAAACAGCACAGCAGGCCAGCAAATGAGAGTTTTAGGTTTCTGTTCATATCATTTCAGTTCTGTTTCTGTTTACACTGTTAGTGTAACAGTGTACAGTGTTTCTCTCTGCTCTTGACTGAATATGGTTCAGCCAGCTGCCTGAAAGTTCTTGCTGCTGTGGCCTCCCCTCGGTGATGAGCTGTAACCTGGAACTGTCCTCCCCTAAATTGCAAACTGCTTTCTATGAGGGTGTTTTTCCAGAGCAACAGAAAAGAAACTAGCACCATGTCTGACTCTTAACGTTGATCTCTAGCTGGGCGTCTCCTTCATCTCAGTTTTAGGTTTCTGTTCATATCATTTCAGTTCTGTTTCTGTTTACACCGTTATTGAATAATTTTCTTAGCTGTAAATTATGTACAGTGCCTCATGTATGAGGGCAGTCACACCATAAAGTATGTGATAGCCGATGGCTTCTGGGAGTTTGTAACCTCTTTCCATAGATAACGTGCAAGATAGCTGCCGCCCAGGGTGGAGTATGCTGGGACGGATGCCATCCTTTTCAGGAATAGCTGCGGCTGTGCCTTTGTGTACCTGGTGAGAACTGTTGTGTCACAAGTGCATCTTTACTGAGGAAGAGCCCTCTCCAGTTCTAAGCAACAAGGCTGTTGTTGATCCCATAGCCTTGCCAGACATGCCAGACCAGGCTGGTAGTTTAATCAAGCCCAGAGAGAAGAGAGGAGAATTAGTCAGCCACCCCATTGTACTAGAGGGAGATTTAGGGTTGTCTTGCCCACTTGACCCTGTTTGCCAGCCATCTCTTTAGGTTCAACCCAAGGCCTTTCCCTTCATATCACTACATAAGCTGTGAAAGAGAAATAAGTTTTAAGTTTATGGAGGGGACATTACCCAGAGTGGATGGAGCCAAAGTATGGATGACAGTAGATAAACATTTTCATGACCACCCCCCTGCCCCGTGTTCCTAGATAGCAATACACTTTCCAAATGTTCCCCTCGACAGAGCTCTGTGAATGCTTGTCCAGAAAGGAAAGTTGAAAACTCAGCATCCATCCCTTTGATTCCCAAGGTTGTTGAGAGACCTCAACCCCTACCCCTCCCCCCCATTTGCACATGTTCCATGTCATTCAAATTTTCTTTGTTTGGGCAGGATGGACTGCTGTTTGCATCTCCCCAGACCTGCCCCTCTCTCAGCAATAAGGCTATTACCATGATTCTAGTGCCACAGCTGGTTGTGAGTCTGGAAAAAGCAGTGCTATGAGGCATTTATGTGGGTTTGAGACTTGCCTCAAGTTCGTAGTATAGCCCAGACGGTGCTCATATGTCATCCTCTGCTTCTGCCTTCGTAGTGCTGGGATTATAGGTGTGCAATACACACCTTCTCTGTTCTTGTTTAATAAAGTAGATTCTAGCCAGGCGTGGTTGAACACACCTTGAATCCCAGCACTCGGGAGGAAGAGGCAGGCGGATGGATGTCTGTGACTTCGAGGCCAGGACAGCCAGGGCTACACAAAGAAACCCTGTCTCAAAAAACCAAAAAAAGATCTCTGAGAACCTTTTGACACTAACATTAAGCTCAGTTTAGTCTTAACTCTTGTTTGAGGATTTTTGAAACAGAGTCTTACTATGTAGCCCTGGCTGGCCTGGAATTCACTATGTAGACCAGACTAGTCTCAACACTTGTTATGATCCCTGTCTCTACTTCCTGAGTGCTGAGATTATAAGCATGCCCTACCACAGCTCGTTTTAGACTAGATGTCTTGTTTTTCATTGTAGTATATACCTGTAATCCCGACGCTAGGGAGGCTAAGGCAAGACTTTAGGTTTAAGCCCAGCATAGTCTACATGTTGAACTACTACCTGAAATAACCAGGCAGCCAACAAACAAAACACCTAAGATTTCATTAGGCAGTGTGTTATATAAGAATATGAGCTTTGAGCCGGGCGGTGGTGGCGCACGCCTTTAATCCCAGCACTTGGGAGGCAGAGGCAGGCGGATCTTTGTGAGTTCGAGGCCAGCCTGGTCTACAAAGTGAGTCCAGGACAGCCAGAGATATTCAGAGAAACCCTGTCTCGAAAAACCAAAAAAAAAAAAAAAAAGAATATGAGCTTTGGAACCAGACAGATAAGTGTTCAAGTCCCTACTTCACCTTTTAGCAGCCATGAGTTTGGACAGGTTACTCACTGACTCTTTTTTTTTTTGGTTTTTCGAGACAGGGTTTCTCTGAATATCTCTGGCTGTCCTGGACTTGCTTTGTAGACCAGGCTGGCCTCGAACTCGCAAAGATCCGCCTGCCTCTGCCTCCCAAGTGCTGGGATTAAAGGCGTGTGCCACCATGCCCGGCTACTCACTGACTCTTGAGTCTCATTTTTCTACTGTTAATATGAGAGTTACCTCAGGGTTGTTAAAAAACTAAATGAGATAGTATCTTTTTTCTCTTTTTTTTTTTTTTTTTTGGTTTTTCGAGACAGGGTTTCTCTGTGTATCCTTGGCTGTCCTGGACTCACTTTGTAGACCAGGCTGGCCTCGAACTCACAAAGATCCTCCTGCCTCTGCCTCCCAAGTGCTGGGATTAAAGGCGTGCGCCACCACCGCCCGGCTTTTTTTCTCTTCTTTTGAGGGGATGTGAGACAGAGTCTCATGTAGCCCTGGCTAACCTCAAACCTGTTATATAGCTGAGGCTTGTCTCAATCCTTCATCCTCCCTCCCTCACCATCCTAAGTGGTGGGTGCCATACTCAGCTGAGATAATATTTCTTGAAAAGTCTTGTGGTGCTTTTTAAAGGAAATCATTACATCACCAGCCCTTTTGTAAGTACTTTTTTTTTTTTTTTTAAACAATACTACTGGGAATTGAACGGAGGGCCTCACACATATTCTACTGCTGTCAGTATCCCTAAGCATACTTTTCTTTTCTTTTTTTTTTTTTTTTTTGTTGGTTTTTTGTCTTTTTGAGATAGAGTTTTGCTTATATAGCCCAGGCTGGCTTCAAATTCATGATGATGTTCCCACTTTAGTATTGCAAGGAGATTTTTTTCTAACGTGGGGCTAAGATGGAGTCTCGGTTAAGGTAACTGCTTCTCTCATCTTCCAGGTTGCTGCAGAGAGCTCCCCAGCTGTAGAGAATGACCACTTTCAAGGTACGTTTACCATGAAGTCAGCTGAAGAAAAGAAACAGAATGGGACTGAGTGTGAATGGTGTAGCTGACCTTTCTTCAGCAGCACTTTCGTCTCCTGGGTTCTTCTAGGGAAAGAGGCAGTGTTTCTGGGGTGCAGTTCAGTGGTAGAGCACTTGCCTGCCTACCACACGTGAGGCCTTAGGTTCAAGCCCCAGTGTCACAGATGAGTGAGGGAATCAATTTGCTGCCTTTCTGGGAAAGGGTTTTTACCCAGGAGCACTCTCGTTCTTCCTGGGACATATTATCTTTATTGTATTAAGACATGCATTTCCCAAAAGATTAAAATAGAGGCTGAGTACAGTGGGGCTGAAGAGATGGTTCAGTGTCTTCAGAGCACTTCCTATGCAATCTTGAGGACTGGAATCTGAATCCCATAACCCTGTAACAAGTCAGGAGTCTTGCACAACCTGTAGTCCACACTCCAAGGGGGAACAGGGACAGACTGGAACTAAGGCCATGACCTCCAGCTTCAGAGAGAGACCCTGCCTCCCAGGAATAGGTGGAGAGTGACAGAAACACCTGATGCCTCTTCTGGCCTCCACATGTGATCTGATCAGCCTTTGCTTATACCCTCTGTGTTGACAGTTGTCAGTTCTGTGACTCTTATTATTTTGACTCTGGACCTCCTACATTGAGCCCTTCAGGTGTCTTAGGATTTATTTATTTTTATTTTTTGGTCTCTTGTAGCCCAGGCCAAGCTGAGCTTAAATTTGGTTTGTAGCTGTGCTACATGGTTCTGTGTCACCTGACACAGGCTAGTCATCTGAGAAGAGGGAGGGAGCTTCAGCTGAGAGAATGCCTCCAGAAGACCAGGCTGGAGGAAAGCCTGTGGGGCATTTTCTTAATTAGTGATTGATGGTGGAGGGCCCAGCCATTGTGGATGGTGTCATCATGGGCTGGGGGTCTTTGGTTCTGTTAGAAAGCAGGTTGAGCAAGCAAGTAAGCAGCACTCCTCCATGGCCTCTGCATCAGCTCCTGCCTCCAGGTTCCCTCCCAGTTTGAGTTCCTGCCTTGGTTTTCCTCAGCGGACTGTGATTCAGGATATGTAAGCCAAATGACCCCTTTCCTACCCAAGTTGCTCTGGTCATGGTGTTTCATCACAGTGACGACAGTAGCTGGAGGTGACTTTGAACTTCCGATCATCTTATATCCACACTCAGTACAACCATGCCCGTTATTGACCCAGGGCTTTCTGCACATTAGATGAGTGTCCTGGCAACTGAGCTGCAGCCCAATCTCAAAATCCCCTTTATAAGTTTAAAAAACATTTTATTTATGTGTGTAGGTCTTTTGTCTACATGTGTATGTCTGTGTACCACATGTATGCCTAGTCCCTCTGGAGGCCAGAAAAGGGTGTTGGATCCTTTGAAACTAGAGTTAGCAGGAGGCTGTAAACCAGCACGGAAGTGCTGGGAAGTGAACCTGGGTCTTCTAGAGCAGTAAGGGTTCTTCTGATTCATCTCTCCATTCCCCCAAATTCCCTTTTTTTCTTTTTGGTTTTTCGAGACAGGGTTTCTCTGTTTTTTTTTTTTTTTTTTTTTTTTGGTTTTTCGAGACAGGGTTTCTCTGTGTATCCTTGGCTGTCCTGGACTCACTTTGTAGACCAGGCTGGCCTCAAACTCACAAAGATCCGCCTGCCTCTGCCTCCCAAGTGCTGGGATTAAAGGCGTGCGCCACCACCGCCCGGCCTCCCTTTTTTTCTTAAAGATATGTTTTGTGCCATGATTGCCTTATGGAATGTTGTTTTACTGGAGTAAATTACATTGGTTTTTTTTTGTTTTGTTTTTTTTTTTTTTGGTTTTTCGAGACAAGGTTTCTCTGTGTAGCCCTGGCTGTCCTGGACTCACTTTATAGACCAGGCTGGCCTCGAACTCACAAAGATCCACCTGCT